>NQII01005636.1:115237-153648 GCA_002778355.1 Clitarchus hookeri | reverse complement strand
GCTCTGGCGACTCGTACGTCCAGCTTTCATAACAAGCGACGTCCCGTCGAAACCGAGGGACGTGTTTCGCTGTAAACGGGCGTGTTTCTGCACGATCCAATACACGCGAGGAAACTTGCTCACTTACCCTGATTAACAGACACACCCGTTTTTCGCGACAAGACTTCACGACCAGTTCAATTTCGTAACACGTTGGATCGGATCAACATCCGCGATTTGATGATTTAGATGATTCGCGTTTTAGGTGCCTGCCCGCGAATCACAGACATACAATTTTCGGAGTAATCTAGTTATGATTGGCCAGTTAAGTAAGACAACTTCTTTCACAGAGACACGCCGACAACAAGCAGAAGAGTACTGCTGGTACGCATGTAGGGTATTTAAATCTAGTATGGGTGGAAATTTTTTTCGCGAAATTCTGGTATCCCTACCGATTAACAATCCTTAATTTTTGGGTGGAATTTTTCATTTGTTAAGACACTTTATTTTTAAGAACAAAAAAAAATTACAACTTATTAAATTGTACTGAAGTTTTAAGCACGTATAATACTAAACCCGAGTATAACCTATGCACAAGTGTAACTGTCAACTGTAGTAGCACTGCTGTAACTTAGGACTTGGGAGCTGTGCCAATGTCGGGCCACTTCTCCCCGGGAGAGGAAGCTATTGAACGACGGTGGTACGGCAGATGGGGGGGGGGAGGAATGCCTGCCCCGCCTGCCAGCTACCTGTGGTTGGTGCTTTGCAAGTCGTTCTGTCTCTCTCTTTCACTTGGGTAGGTGGAGCCAAGTCCGTTCTTAGGCCGGCGCGACTATGTCAATGAATATTTCTCTATTATTGAAAACGAAATTCACACTGACGTATTTTCATTGTTTCGTTTATGACTTCCAGAATCTCCAAAGAATTTTGCAGCACATCAAATCCAAATATAACGAATAAAAATAACAACCTTTATATTTTAACTGAAACGAGAAACATAGAATGCAGTACCAATTACATATGATATTATATTTTATTGACAGGCTATCCNACTGAAACGAGAAACATAGAATGCAGTACCAATTACATATTATATTTTATTGGCAGGCTATCAACTCGGCACTCCAATGGCCTATAGCCAGCCGGTAATAAACTATTTTCTGTGTAGTACGCGTTAAATGTTGTGCGAACCGGTAGGACGGCAGTGAAGTGGCAAAGCAAAGATCAACAGAAATGTCGTTTCTATAATGTAGGATATAAGAGAGACAATTCTAGCTTGCCTTGAATGCCGGTGTGTGAGTGGAGAGAAATGGGCGGCTCTTAACCGCGAGGTATTGCGAGCCGATGAGGGTGACTGAGGTGAGAGTGGAGCAGAGCCGGAATGAGGGGGCTTGGTGAACAAGAGATCTTCGAGAAAATCAGCCGACCAGCGGAATCGTACGACCTGATGCCCACATGCGAAAATCCGGGAATTACGAGGCCGGGGATTGAACCCGATTTGCCTTGGTGGGAGGCGAGCAGGCTAACCGCTTAGCCACCACGGCCCCTTGAATGCCAGTAAATGTATACAGAGTGCAGAGTGTAAAATGCGATTAAGTTTTCAGATATTACCATTAATACCTACTTTAGGGCGCCAGAAAAAAAAATCCACGTCCCTGTAACAAAACCGAAATGATAAAGCCATTATCATGAAACAAATCACACAAAAAAAGCTAAAAAGCTATTGTTGCTTTTTTAAAAATAATAAATCCATTTGGTAGAGAACAGAAAATTCCGTTGCCATTGCCAAATGATTTTGTATCGACCACAAAACCTTTTTCATGTTCATCTTTTTATTACTGTTTGATATTTTTTTACTTCTGTGAATTTTTTCCCTCATGCTGATATTTTCAACTGAACAGGATAAGTGTAATGATACAAGTTTTCGCTGCATTTTTTATATTGCTGAGCGTATGTTTGAATGTTTATGTCGAACTAAATATTCTCTTCTGTGGTTTATTTCTTTCATATAATATATTACTTTGTCTCAGGTAGTTATACTAAACAAAGGATAACGTTAAATAAACTTCGTTTCAATTAACACATTTGCGTCCTTAGAAATTTGAATGGGCTTGTAACATTTTTGAAAGAAATAAGCGAATGTTCACAATTAGATATTTGAAGATATCTGAAAAATGATCAGGCAAATTTTTGGGACAAGCTGAAAATAAGAACATCAGTCCACGACTAGCGGTACTCCGAAACACTTCAGTTCATATCCACATTCCTGGTTGGGTTATTTTGTCACGCGTTGTATGTGCCTGCCCGTCGTTCACGGACGTGCAGTGTCGGACTAAATTCATTTTGGTTGGCCAAGTTGGCAGTGGCCAGTAACGAAACGGAAAGTGCAAGCATGCACAACGCATATTGCAGTCTAGACCACGCGTATAATAGTTTCTAGAAAAACAAGTGGCCCTTTGGGAGAGTAATACTGGATATGTAGGGCCGCCTGTTTGTCGTGAAGAGATTTACGCCTCGGCTAGACTTCAATATCCTATGTGCACGCTATTGCAGTCTTCAATTCACTATTGGCCTCTTGTCTTTGTGTGAAGAGAGTCTGTTACATGAGTGAGCCAAACGGAATTCAGTTTCTGCGATACTGACCGTCCGTGATTTGCGGGAAGACGGATAAGACGCGTAACAATTCAAACGATCCAATCATGACAGTGGTTCAGAACCGATATTTTACATATAATTAGAAACAGACACGATTTAAACGTGCTAGTAGATATTCAAACAGAGCCGACGAAATTGCGGAAATTTATAGAAATAAATGGATGCAAACATTGCGTCAGTTGTTGAAGAAGCCATCGCTTGTGATTACTGTACCAGATTGTTTCACTATCCGTGTAACAGAGCTAATGCCAGTGTTGTTCCTGAGAGTGACTGGAACTTTTTTTCATTTTCGTATTAAGGGAAAGCTGGGCGAAGCAAAACAGCTTGCTGTTGTGCTTCAGGAACGAGCGGAACAGAAAGAGAAAGAACTAGAAATAATGAAAAGTGTAATTGAACACTGTAAATCAGAGCACTCAAAAATTGTCAGCAAGCGGACAGCAGTAACAAGGGAGAGTAGTGAGTTACTCCGATACATCTGTTCCTCCTATGAATTGCCAGCCTCTCAAGAAGCCAGTAGTAATTACAGAGTCTTTACAAGTAAGTGAAGGAAAAACAAGAAAACCAGTGAACCATTCCCACCACCTGTCGGTTCACAGGTCCCCGAGACACCACCACCTTTAAGCAACAGCTTTGCTATCCTCGCAGACCTGCAGGAAGAAGAAGAAGTCGAGGTCATCCCCCTCCCAGCGCCCAACAACCCAGTAGTGCCCAAGAGGGAAGTGCTGATCCTTGGAAGCAGTCAGGCGAGAGGTCTAGGAGAGCGCACCAAAGACAAACAGGGTGAGTGTTATGACTTAATCACGTTTGGAGACCTAACGCAGGCCTTGGCAGTGTGGCATAAGATGTAAGTAGCTCGAGTAAAGATTTTTGCAAGTCAGATCAGGACGTTTTTGTCGGGGGAATAGTCAGCAGCATTGACCGGGACAGAAACTACTCAGTTGGAGGATACATCAGCAACACTGCCAGGGCCGTCAGTCGCACCAGTGTGTCGAGGCACTGCAGCGTCATAACGTGCCTTTGTTACAAAGGAAGGTGCAGACAGGTGGCGCTGCCCTGCGGCGCTGTGCGGGGTCTGGCACACTCGGCCACGTTGGTGTGATGGGACTAGAGGACAACCAGGGCTGACCACACGAGACGTGGAGTACATCTGAGTCGTGCTGGCAAGGGGAAACTCGCTGGCGTCATTGCCGGTAGGATTCTTACACACCATGAATCTATTCAAAACATCCAGGTGATCATTGGAAAACGTGAAGATTTTTAGGCTTAATAAGTCCATGCCCATAAGGCCTAATTCATCTAACAAAGAAGTTTTAGTTTCACAATCAATACCAGAAACATTCAATAATCGTTCATATATTAAAAAACCCACAATAATTATTGAAAATAATATGTATTTATTCCATCACAATATTAGAGGTTTAACAAACAAAACTGATGAGCTTTCCATGTGCTTGGACAAATTATCCTCAAAATGCAACTTGGATGTACAAATATTATGTTTAACAGAAATACATTTAACTGAATCCTCTAAGAAAATTAAAATCCCTGGTTATTCCCTCTGTTATACTTATTGTAGAAATAGTATGACTAAGGGCGGTACCTGTATTTTCATTAAAAATAAAGTAAGTTTTAAAAATGACACACATTTACTATGCTAATATCAAGTGTTTGAGCGCAGTTATGTGGAAGTAACAACTGACAACTGTAAAAAGTGGGGTCCTCCCTATATAACGAGCCCCTTCTGCAGAATTTAGCTACTTCTTAAAATTTCCTGACGCAAACCATAATGCCATTTACAGTACCAATCTAGAAATTATTCTCTGTGGAGACTTTGACATTAATTTTTTAATAGAAAGCAACAAAACATGAACTTGATAGTCTACTTAGTACCTTGAACCTTAAATCCATAAATAAACTTGCAATTGGAATAGAAGGAACCAGTCAGACAGCAATTGATAAGATTTTCATTGATAGTAACGCAATTGCAGAGCGCCACTGTCTCCCAAAAATAAATATCTTATCGGATCATGATGCACAAATATTAATTATGTCTTCCATAAAAATGCCATTCAAAAGAATTTCCTATAGGAAAATACAAAATGTTTCTCTGGAAAATGTCTTACTATTCAGAAGTGGGCTTAGCAGGGAGCAATGGTCAACATTGTATACTTGTACCGAAGTAAATGAAAAATTGAACTCTTTTCTTAACCAAGTTCTCCATTGTTTTGAAAAATGTTTCCCATCCAGACTGATCCACAGTTATACAAATCCAAAGAAAAATTTATGGCTCAACAAAGACATAAAAATTTCTTGCAAAAACAAAATAATACTGCACAAGCCTGCCAGAACCAGCAGCAACTCCGACACAATGAAACACTACAAGAAATACTGCAAAAGTTTGACGAAAATCATAAAATATGCGAAAAAGATTTTTTTTTCAGCTCACTCAGAATTCTCAAACCAAAATAAAAACCACGTAGAATATTGTAAAAACAATAATACGAAGTACAACAGAGCAATGTCCAGTTGTAAACCTAAAATTAAAAAACTGTAAATCCTCAGACCCTAAATTAGTCGCAGATACATTTAATTCATTCTACTTAAATGTCGTAGAAAACATGATTAACAAAAATTTTAAACAATATATAAAACATATTCCTGCACTCCAAGGTATTGAATTACCTGCTATATCTTTTACATACACAACTCGAAAATAAGTGGAAAAACAGTCAATTCTTTGCGATACTTGTAATGCTATCTTCAATAAAGGATTGTTTCCAGACATACTCAAATGGGTTATGGTAACACCGTTGTTTAAGAAAGGTGACAAGACCGAAGTAACCAATTATAGACCTATCTCACTTCTTACCTCCATTCAAAAGCAATTGAAAAGCAAATTTACAGGAGATTGCTGCAACATTTTGAGAATCACAAAATCTTATCAAATTTTCAGTTTGGCTTTAAGGAAAAACGCTTCAACAAATGATGCAATTTTTAAACTAACAAATTGCATTCTTAANAAATTTTCAGTTTGGCTTTAAGGAAAAACGCTTCAACAAATGATGCAATTTTTAAACTAACAAATTGCATTCTTAACGCACTTGATACAAATATGCCATCTAATGGAATCTTTTGCGACTTCACTTAAGCATTTGACTGTATAAATAACAATAAACTTATAGAAAATTAAAGTTTTATGGGGTCTCAGGTACACACAATATACTAATAAGCTCATGCCTTTCAAACTGACAAGTGCGGATTAAAGGAAAAATTACTTCATTCTACTCTGAAAAAGGAAAAATTAAACATGGGGTCCCACAAGGCTCAATATTAGGTCCCATACTTTTCCTAATTTATATAAATGACCTCTCATGTGCCTTAAACCCAGGCANAAATTTTCAGTTTGGCTTTAAGGAAAAACGCTTCAACAAATGATGCAATTTTTAAACTAACAAATTGCATTCTTAATGCACTTGATAAAAATATGCCATCTAATGGAATCTTTTGCGACTTCACTTAAGCATTTGACTGTATAAATAACAATAAACATATAGAAAATTAAAGTTTTATGGGGTCTCAGGTACACACAATATACTAATAAGCTCATGCCTTTCAAACTGACAAGTGCGGATTAAAGGAAAAATTACTTCATTCTACTCTGAAAAAGGAAAAATTAAACATGGGGTCACACAAGGCTCAATATTAGGTCCCATACTTTTCCTAATTTATATAAATGACCTCTCATGTGCCTTAAACCCAGGCATTACTACAATTTTATTTGCAGATGATACAGGCATCTTAGTCTCCGGAGACTATCCGCCCTATCAACGGAGACACGACCAGCGCTTACGAAATTGACCAAATCCGTAGCTCCGACCTGTTCATCAGGCCGCACCGAGCGTAGCCCCGATCTGATTTACCAGATCGCACCGAGCATGTCCTACCACAAGGCCTGAGATCCTAGTACTCAGATCACCAAGCATGTGGTCTAGCCGGAGCACTACCCACACCTCTGACGTCCTCACAGGACGCCAACAAAGCAGGTGCCTGCTCACCGCCCGGCTCTTCAACAGGAGTGTAGTTAGGGACAGGTTACTGTTAAACACGACAGAGTCTTGGTTTTATTTTTTAACGGGGCGCTCTTAGCCGCGAGGCCATACCGCACCCCGGCCTCCCAATAGGCGGGGAAGAGGGATCACGCCCTCTCATCGCAGACATGACCAGCGCTTTCTGAATTGACCAAACCCGTTTGCCCCGACCTGTACACAGGCCGCACCAGGCAGAGCCCCGATCTGATATTGCAGATCGCACAGAGCATGTCCTACCACAAGGCCTGAGATTCTAGCACTCAGATTACCAAGCGTGTGGTATAGCCGGAGCACTACCCACGCCCCTGACGTGATCTCGGGCACGCCCCCGGAACAATCCTGTTCAACGTCCGGCTCTTTTAGCAAGAGGGGGAATCTCTCCGAGCCTTCTCCAGCATGCGGAGTCAACCACTGCCAGCACGAGTCCAACCTCGTCTGATCCAAATTCCAGGGAGTACCCCTGGATGGGCCAAGCGGATCATCCCGTGCTCCCTCTTAATTTCCATGGCACGTATGGGTTTTCCTGTGTCCGACTGCGTCGCCTAACCTCCATGCGGGAGTGTGCGGAGTCCCTCAGAACAGGTGGGTACCGCCATGACCGTCCGGTTTTACTCCCTTTGCTGTCTTCACCAGGAGCCGAGCTCACACGAAGCCGCACACCAGGCCGACTCGCAACATCAGACACGCGTCCTTTACCATCCTAGAATTTCTTCACAGGGAAATTCCTGTTTTGGGCCCCAGTGGCCTGAGTGCCAAGAGGTCCAACACCCCACCAAGTGGTCGGGCCTTGGTACTATCTATCGGCCCAAGCCATCACGGCAGATACCCCTGAACAGCCGCTAGAAAACTGTTTCCCATAGGGCACGGGCGGCAGAGCCCAGTCTGTTTAATCAGGGGTGGCACGAGAAGCCCTGGGTTGCCATGGATGTTGAGAGGCTATAAGAGACGCATCACCCATCCTTTCCGGAAACCGGTAAGTAAGTTCGTCTCGGCTACCATAGCCTAGTACTGCCACGCCACCTCGAATGACCAACCTACACTCCCCCCACCGGGGTGACCGTACGATCCTCCCCCCTGTAGTTAGGGACAGGAAAATTACTAGTTTTAAACTAGCCGCATGCTGAACCTCACTGCTCTATACATTTTCGAACCACAGCTTCCTGTTCATTGACCGCTGCACCAGTGTGCAGTCAGGTTATCTCTGAACACGTTGCACGTCATTCGGCGCTTGTTTTCTTACCGATGTGTTATTGGACCAGAGTTCGCCTGGGCATGTCTAATAAACTTGTGATCAAACTGCAAACACAACACAAATGTACATGTATTCGAAGTCGAGCTTGTCTTAACATTAGTTCGCCAAATTGTCCAGCCCCTAGCTATTTATTTGCAAAGAGATTTACTCGAAGACTAGACTGCAAACGTCCAATGGCGTACGCGCAGTTTTCCTTTGGTTATTGGCCACGTGTCTTTGTCAGGAGACAGTGCCTTACCTGACTGGGCCAATCAGAACTAGGTAACTCCCGACACCGCGTGTCCGTGATTCGCAGGCAGACACTTGTAGTGCACGACTGTTCAAATCATTAAATCACGAAAGTGTCTCTGCGCTCAAAATTGTTTTGGAGTGCAAGAAGTTCTGGAACCTTTTCTCGAAAAACCAGGTGGCCCATGGTTTTACGCAACAAATTTCCACGTCTAGTTGTACTCCAAAACACCATAGTCCAGATGCACTTTCGTGACTGGGTGAGTTTAATATCTACTCGTTTTAGATAATTACTCACGAATCACAAACNATAGTCCAGATGCACTTTCGTGACTGGGTGAGTTTAATATCTACTCGTTTTAGATAATTACTCACGAATCACAAACATCAAGTGTCACAGTAACATACAGTAACATAAATCTAAGCAGGCACACTCGAGTTTTCTCACTAAGTGACGAGATCAACGACGGAAGAAAAGCCGCAAGTGTGCACGTAATTATTGAATTCTATCCTGCGCATGAACAAGACGGCACTAGCTGTAGTAAACAACATAACATTGAACAATCTAGTTGCAGCTACACGTGTGTGTCCACTAGAAGGAAACGTGATTAGGCCGTCTCTCTATATTTTTTTCTCTCTCTACAGTCCCTTTGTGTCTGCGCCAGGGAAAATTAACTTTTGTTCGATCTCCGTCCCCACTGACTGGCTTGTGCAAAGTCCACTTTGGCGAACTGGTCCGCCAAGTTCAACATTTTCAACTGCGCAGATAACAGCACTCACCGGCGACTCCGTACGCCCAGTTTGCCTCAAGCCGGCAGATCTTCAACAGTTTCAACTGTGCAGACAACAGCACTCACCGGCGACTCCGTATGCCCAGTTTGCCTCAAGCCGGCAGATCTTCAACAGTATAACTTCGGGTTTCGGGAACGAGCAATGTCAAGTCTATACGAAGCTTTCTTCGCCACTTTAACCAGAAAATTATANTACGAAGCTTTCTTCGCCACTTTAACCAGAAAATTATAGTTTCTGCGCCAGTTAGCATACATCCGCACCTTTTGGATCTATTTCGTCAAACATCAAAAAGTAGCACCAGGCCTTTGTAACAGTAAGAAACACTTAAAAAACTCAAACGTTACTAGAAATTGAAAATATACATAATCTACATGTCTGAAAATGACATAGCTCATTACCTTACACTGTCACAAGAAGATCGCAAGTGAGTGATAAAATTTGTGAACTCCAAAAATTTCGAATCGTGTTCAAATATCGCCCCACAAGAAAATATTTTCACTTTTTAAAATTTAGTTTTTGTACAAAGTCAAACAACTTCATAACGAATGTATAGATTTGGGTGGCTCTTAATATCGAGATATTGAAAGCCGATGGGGGTGAAGTGAGGTGAGTGTGGAGCAGCGCTGAATGCAAGGGTGGGAAAAGGGAGATCCCCCGAGAAAACCCACCAACCAGCGGCATAGGCCAGCACAATTCCCACATGCGAAAACCCAGAAGCTACCCCACCAGGAATCGAACCCGGTTTGTCTAGGTGGGAGGCGAGTAGTCTGACCTCTACACCACCGCGGGCACCTTCATAACAAAAATTATTATGTTTTTCTTGTAATCTCACATTTTTTGTTTTAATTGGAAGTACAATAAAAACAGTTAGCAGATTTTTCGGAGCGGTCAAGTTATCTAGTGGAACGTTCCGTAAAATTTACGCAATGTTAGTTGTCGGAAAAGCAACCTGGCAGTGATTTTACGGAGAGTAGAGGAAATTTTTTTTCTATCACTTTTCAGTAAAATTAAGAAACCGTTTAATAACAGTGCGGTGCCCGAAGAATTACGCGTGTTGATTCGGAAGCAGATTATATTTCACAGTCTCACTTGTACCCGAGTCACCATCGTTTGTTTTATTGACTGCTACCATAGTATACTGCATTCACGGTTACTTCCAACTTTTCTGAAACCCTGCTGAAGTTCTACTTCCAGGATATTCATCCGCGTCATGCAAACAAAGATTAACCGAGTCTTACACCAAATGGAGTACGCACCACTTTTTGCATACGAACTATTTTTTACTAGGCATTACCAACACACCTATTTTCTATCGGTTTTATTCTTATTAATTATAAGTAAGTGAAATATTATAATTTATAGACAAAATGTGTGTAAAAGTTTAGTTTGAAGAAAAATAAGGTACCTTTATGTTAACACAGGTATAAAACGCTTGTCATAAATAGCATATTCAAATAAACAACCAAACGCTTCATACATGAGATGATTTTTCAAAGGTTTGTTTCAAAAAGTGTGAAGAAACCATCAATAGACTATAGCATGACTCAGTCACTCTATTGCTTTGCATTTCTCGCAGCCAATCATCTCTTTCTGTAACTACGTTATGAAGGTGCTATATATACCCTTCCTGTATACACTATTTCTTTGAGTTAAGTCAGTCTTCCTGCTTGCAGTTGTACGTGTGAGAAGCATGCTTCTCTTCTCTGTTACTTGACTCATACAACAACATGGCGACGATGTTTCTGTGCTGGTCTACTTCGGTGCGACCATCAAAAGATTTTACGTGAGGATTTTGGACTTAGAAAGTGCCCTTGTTTCAAACGTTGCTGTTAGCAGATTCTGCTCGAAATATTTTGTGACATCCCTTTTCGAATGTAAAAATTTATGATGCCGAGTCCCGTTCTGGCTGAACGGTCTACAAGACCATTTAAACAAGAGTAGTGTAATGTATTAGTGGCTCACATTTAAACAGGACGTACCTAGAGAATTAGGGATCAATCGTAACAGCGGAGTAAAGGAATAAGTGTTCGGCATGAGCGTTGTCACTATATTGATTTGCGAGATAGTATTTATCTCTCACAATACCTCAAATGAACGCTATTTACTGTACAGCCTGCTATGTCTGATAGTACGTTCGAGTGGAACACTATAAACTTAACTCTTCATTGGCTGAGAGTCGGCCAATAATGAGGCTGGGCAGCACAGCGAGGTCATAGAATATATAGTTTCACAGAAGTAAAATGGCGTGGTTGTTCCTTTGATGTGGTAGCACCCGTTCGCTGATGGTCCGCACGAGACACTGCAACGGGTCTTGCGTCTGATTGGCTACTGCGTGCTGCGAATGATTCCCTATTGGCTGAGCTGCCGACTGGCAAATAAGTTGTCTCCAAACGTTGATGGGCGAACAGAGTTCCGACCTATTGTTGGCCAGGTTCGCCATATTGCTGGCATGTACAGCTGGAGTTCGCGCTAAAAGAGGTTGTTTATATTCTATGTTCTTAGGTATTCTGTGTTCTGGGCTGTCTTGGATGTCTGTAAATGTGTGCAGACCTCAGTGTGTATGAGACAAGTCGGGATATCCATGTTTCCTCTCGTTTAGCACAGCGCAGAGTGTGTGTAAATCTCAACAGACCATGGTATATAGGTACTCGTGCTTTGATGCCTACAATATTAGTAATATCGTGTCCTAATATTTCCAATACATAAACTTCTATGTTACTTACCTTCGTACTGATTGTAACGCGAAATTATAAGAACTCTCTGCTTTCTGTTTCAACGTTAACATGATACATTTCTTAAGTTTAGACGTCTTTGAGTTACACCTCATGCAGAATATGCGTCGTAAATATAAATTTTTCTGGCAACCATTGTTGTAGAAGTGCGTCTATGGATGGGTGTGAGTAGTATACTTTGGGGGATTTGGACACAAGGGCGTGAGTCGTCGGGGCGACAGAGCTGTTCATGCTCTACCATTCCGGGCGTCCAGTGGCCATATTGTTTGCCAAAATGGATGTCGGTGACCTTGACCTTGACCTTTGAACTTGATCCGGTAATCTTTAACCTTCAAAACCCAAAAATGTCCCAAAAAATTATATATAAAAGCCAATAGAATACTTATTTTTAAAAATGTATTAACATTGATAAAAATACACTAAAAAGTTTATGAAAAATTATTTTATAAATTTATTTAAATAATTTTAAAAATTATCAAAAAATTATTAGTAAAATTACAAAAATGTGCTTCGAGGGCACAGGGAAGCAGAGCAAACCAGCCACCATGGTATGACGTCACCCGATCACTATATTTGAATGCAAATGTCCTTGAATAACCTTAAATACTGCAAAATTCTCCAAAATATTCCAAAAAANCCGATCACTATATTTGAATGCAAATGTCCTTGAATAACCTTAAATACTGCAAAATTCTCCAAAATATTCCAAAAAAATGTATAAATATTTGTTAAAATAAGTATAAAAGGTTTATAACAAATATAAAATTTTAATAAAAAAATTTANAAAAAAATGTATAAATATTTGTTAAAATAAGTATAAAAGGTTTATAACAAATATAAAATTTTAATAAAAAAATTTATTTTAAAATTGTATAAAAAAAGGAAATCTTTAATGTTTGGGGTCAGAGAGGACAGAGGACTGGAGCCGACCAGCCACCATGTTGCGTCCTCCCCAACCACCATATTGGATCCAGGTGACCATGAACTTATCCTTCGATATCTACCCCGTACTCTTAACCTTACACCCAAAAATTCGTAAAATTTCCCAAAGTAAACCTAAATAAATATTTTAATTCCCCAAAAATTTATTAAAAAATATATTTAAAATGTTTCAATAAGGTTGAATGAAAAACTTACATTTCCGGAGGTCTCCTCAGCACCACACCCAGGAGACAACTGACACCTTCCAGTCAATCACATTGTATTAACATTCCCCTCACCAGCCCTTCACACGTGCTCATTCTGCCAAATGCAACCCACCTGCCATATAATTTTTTTCGTTTTTTCATTTGTTTATGTTTCCATCACCTAGGCGGCATTAGTGTATACATTACATATTTACCTTCGGGCAGTGCTAATGTCTTGATTTAGCTACCAGGCGAGCTGTCGTTCTCGCTCAACTATGCTCGGCAGAAAATCTTGGATTCCTCTTTTGCTTAGTTACCTTTCCTTGAAGCTCATTCTTTCCTTGACAACCATCTTGGATTTTATCCATGCTTTGTTATTCCATGCCAATCATCTTAGATTTAATTATTACCGCCATAACACCATAATCTTCTTTCCTAATTATTTATGCTCTAGCACTCAATGTCTGCCATCTGGGACTTAATTTGTGTAAGCCATATTTGTTTATGCTTTTAACATGTAGCTGGTGCTGTAAGCACCCTCCATATTGGATTCTATTTTCAATGCCTAGATGGCACTAATTTCTCGATTATGCCACCTGCTATCAGCCTGTACTGAATTAGGACGAAGTCCATACCCTCAAAGTATGTAAATTGACAATTCTGTTTTTGTTTTATTTTCAACACATGTCATTTTTTATATTTTCTGAATACAAATGCTTACAGTATATATAAGCAGGTAGTTTTTATCGTAAATGCATTGAAAGTAAAGTATACCATTGCCCTCCTCAAACTCATGTTCACACAAATTTGATCTAAAACAGACTCTGGCAATTGATTGTTTACACCACTGAATTAATAAGTCTTTCAGAGAAAAAGTTGGGACTATGTAAGAAAAAACAAATATTACAATGTATGCTTTAATCGACAAACTTTGGCAGGTAATTTCTCATTAAATAATAGGTAGAAAATATAGGCTCTATATACTAACTAAAGCCTCTATTATATGTGTTGCTGAAACAGATGTATTTTGCTGGTAACACAGCCAGAATGAAAGATTAATATTTGAGTTTCGGTTTTTTAATGTATTACACTGGCCAACAAAGCGAAAAAGNAACACAGCCAGAATGAAAGATTAATATTTGAGTTTCGGTTTTTTAATGTATTACACTGGCCAACAAAGCGAAAAAGTTTTTGGTGCCGGAAAACGAAGGACTGATTTCGGATATTTTTAATGTGCTGATTCCAAAAATGCCATGAGATTTTGTCTATCAGCTCTAGTTTTTGAGATACGGGCTAATTGATTTTACTTCTGATAAAAGGCATAAGTAAAGAAATAAACATATCTTTTGAGGTCAAAATAGAAATGGCATACCTCAAATTAAAATCAAATTAGCCAGATATACCTGGAATTGCACATGATTCGAACTACCTGCTTATACCTGCTTCATCCCCACTCGTTAACCCTTGGCCCATGTTACCTTCTGTCTGCCCCAGCCTTACCCGGCTCAGTATGTTATTGAGCTTTCGTGAGTAAAGTTGTGCTATTATTTCGTGTTGATTTGTGCCGTTCTTTAGTATTAAAACACTGAACTAAAACCATGGAATCCACAAGCAGACGTAGCTGTGTAAATCATCCAAACGTGTTTTGTTATGTTTGTTGGAATACATTTTGAAAGAAAGTAGAAAACGTATTTCTCACTTTGTGGAAAAGGCTTACCTGGAATACTTTGGCGTCCATTTGGTAGACCAGGATAAATGTTGGGCTCCACACTTTGTATGTAAAACATGTGTTGAACATTTGCGACAGTGGACAGTGGGAAAGAGTCAGTGCCTAAAGTTTGGCGTACCAATGATTTGGAGTGAACCACGAAGCCATCACACTGGCTGCTACTTTCGTCTCGCAAATACCAAAGGTATTAATCGGAACAATACACACAAATTGAAATATCCTAACCTAGGTGATTGTTGTGAAGAACAGGGAGAAAGATTCCATCAAGACATAAAAACTATGGAAGATCGATTTCAAGGGCGATAGAATAGCCTCATGATGGCCGACTACCGTTGGAGTCTTCAACGAGACTGTCCAAGTAAACTCCATGCTAGAAAGTCATATAAAAGACAATTTTTAAGTGATAAGTAATGAATGTGTGTATAGCTACTTCAAAAATAGAAAACATAGCCCATCTCAAGAACTAGATCTGATAGACGAAATGTAATGTTTATTTTGGATTCTGCACCCAAAACTTACCCAGGAACAGTTGAAAAATCGTTGGCACCAAAATGGCTGTTGGCCANGGATTCTGCACCCAAAACTTACCCAGGAACAGTTGAAAAATCGTTGGCACCAAAATGGCTGTTGGCCAGTGTTATTGAACGACTATGTGCAAACCATAGAAAATTTGGTGCTGATAGCAGTCCCCTTCCATAAAATCGTATGGGTTGGAACACCATTTGTGCACTAAAATAAGTAACTGTCCGAAATTTTATTTTGGTTTTCCAAGAATTGGTAATTGGTAAATAAAAAAATTCTCTTGTGTTATTACCCCTAATGCCACCATCTTCGAGAAATTAAAGCATTATGATAAAACAGTAAATGTTGTATTTAATTATGCTGTAATTTCTCGAAAACAGTGGTATTTAGCGTAAAAACACAAGACAAGCTTTGTTTGCCATGTACGGTAAATTACTAATCCTAGGGAAAAAACAAAAAACTATTGGATATTTACATTTTTAAATGCGGAAATGGGGTTTCAATCCATCCATTTTTGTGGTAGGGGGTGGATAATCCGCACCAAATTTTTGATCGTGTAACGTGGTGGTATTTGGTTTTAAAATGATATAATTATTAATTTTTTTGAAGGCGTAATATTAATTCTAATGGACGTATTTTTTTTTAAGCAGTAATGAATTTTTTAATTTGTGTCAATTAATTTACATTTTAATTTTGTGAACAGAATAGGTAAGCACGAGACATTTCATACGTCTTCCAAGTTTGTTAAATTTGTTATTGTTTACATAGGCCTTAGCCAAAAGGGAATGTTGTTTACTGTTACTATGGCAACCACGTGGTACGGTATTTGACATTGCATAGCGCTCTCGTGATTGGCGGCTAATTCAATAGTCTTCATTTTAATATGTTTTAAAGGAGATTTACCTAAAGGTAGGCCATTTTTGTTCATTAGGCAGGGCAGCTAACTCAAGTATATTAGAGCTGTCAGGCTTTTTCTATAGTTTAAAAGTAAAGTTGTTGAGTTACAAGTTCTGGAACAGGCCGTCCTGATGGGACGAAGACGCGTGAGCGAAACTGCCTGGTCGCCGTCCGCGTGTTATTCAACGTTTAATAGCTCGAACGATGTCACCCTACGTGAAGTGCAGAGTGGACTTCAATACTGCACTATAGGTCCGTGAGTCTGAATTCGCTAGACCAAGACAGAAGATATCCCGTAGTGTTCTGGCGAATACCCAGCCTTTGGATTAAGATCGTCGGGAAATTCAAGACTTCTATGAATTTTCATAACTACAGCCAAGTTTCACAATTATATATTTTTCGCAGTAGAGGCTCAATTCGAGTTATTAATTGGAGACCTTTGGCTGCCAATTTGAAGATTAAAACCCGAACTGATTTCCGCAATTTAATTCATAATAACCTGGAAGAAGGAATAGACAGCTCGGAACTAAGCAAAAACATTAATTGAATGAATTTAATAATTTTTTGTATTTGAGGAAAAGCTGAAAGTTAATGCCAAACCCACTTAAATCACGAGAGAAGCAAGTNAATTTAATAATTTTTTGTATTTGAGGAAAAGCTGAAAGTTAATGCCAAACCCACTTAAATCACGAGAGAAGCAAGTGTTATCAAAATCGTTTGTCTTAAAAAACCAATTTATTGTTCTTCTATTGCTAAATACAACCAGCATAATCGAAGAGGTTGATTTTTTAATTACGTAGTTATTTTTTGCAATTCTACTGCTAATAACTGCATTAATTAAATTGTTTTCCAAACGTCTCTGCTGTATGATATGTTAAGTATTAATTTGGATCATCAATATTATTTTTNGTTAATTAAATTGTTTTCCAAACGTCTCTGCTGTATGATATGTTAAGTATTAATTTGGATCATCAATATTATTTTTTCCATGAATTCCTTTTATTTGGTTTTGTAACGTAGCTGCATGGTCCAGTGAGTCTTCGAGAGTGTTCAGCAACAGAGAAAAAAGGGTAATAAAGTGCGTTAAAGTTCCTTACCATTACGCACTGACGAGCCGTGCAAACGACAACACTGTGCAAGGCTGTAACTCCGTGTGAACGAGAAATGACTTTCCTTACCGAAACGTAACCACGGTAGAGGTGTGGACAGTGGCATCGATTTAATCACTACTGTAGCATACTCACATAAAAACATACATCAAAACAGAAATCGTGGAAGTTCATTATTCAGCTTATTTTAATTTTATGTATAATGCTTTTACATGTTTCACTGCCCCTACCTATAGGCTATTCCGGAGGGGCTTGCGACCTTCGAATGTATAGCTGAAGCAAATGTTTTTTGTAAGTAACACAATCGGAAAGAAAGATAAATATCTGCTTTTCTGGATAACACATTTTTGAACCACAAACCGCGAACGATTATGATGTAGAAAATTGTTTTATAGTGTAATAATAATATGATAATGATAAAACTGCTTAATATTTTTGTGGCAAAGTTAAGGTATGATCACCTTATCTTACACCTAAACACTTTAAATAATAAAATATAACAGTTTTTATAACTGTATTTCGCGAAAAGATTTCGAGACAAGATACAGTCCAAAGCACTGTAGGGTCATCCAGCTTCTTTGATTGGCTAAAAAATGTTCTGGCCCGTGTTAACCGTTTGCACATGGATCACGATGGTTCAGTGTCGGAGTTACTTAGTCCTGAGTGGCTTGGTCAAAGACGGACACGGCACCAGCAGCCAATGGAGTTGTAACAACAGCTGAGGTGTGTATAAAGTATTGAAGTCTACTGTGTGCTCCGATGTTTACGCGAAAAGTCACTGGCCCTAGTCAAAGGAAATTCGTAAAGCTCGTACGTAACAAATTGAAATCTAGCTTGAGCATAAATCTTTTCGCGAAAAACAGGTGGTCCAAGCCACAGACTACAGGTCGTATATCTATATTTTTTCTACATTTTTTCTTGATTAAGAATCAACTGCCGGAGTTTGTCGGCGTTATTTGTGAAAACTGTGTGTATATATCTGTGTGTGTCAGTGCGCGTATGTGTACACTAATTTCACCAATCACGGCCCGTGTCCGGGATAAATAAGTGAAGGTGTGATCAGGAAGGCCGCTCAGCTAAGGCCTGACAACTACTCGAAACAGTAAAGATACACGGATGCGCTACTCTTGTAAATGTACAAAAACGACAAAAACACTTGTTTTAAATTGAAGGACAAAATACAGGAAGAAAAATCAGCTGAATATACCGTTTGTTGCTAACTCTGTACATTTCGCCAGTGCCATACGCCACGTGAAGTAATATATGATACAGCAGTGCCCTCTACGGAACGGACTGAGAAGGCGTTTGGCTTGCCACGTTCTCGCCTCCATCGACTCCGCACTTACACGTGCCAGCCCCGACCTCTTTCCCGGCTTCCTGATTGGCCGGCGACCCTCGGCCCATTTCTTCTCGTTTCTCTTTAAACTACTCTCTTTTTTTGCTCCCCCTCCCCCAACCCACGAGGTATTATTTCCTCGCCTTCGGCTCTCTCGCTCCAGATGGGGAGCTTGCACGCTCGCCCGACGTTTCTTTACGGTGCAGCACTTGTGTAATATGGTCAGTCTCATATAAGTTGGCGAGATTCTGACAGTCAGCGAGTGGCAAATTGACGTATACGAAACAAACTAAGTGGCATTTAGAAAATCCCGTATCAGCTGATGCACGAACGAACAAATGTTAATATTACGTTGGCTATTCTGAGTGCACTGCCGACGCGCATTAGACAAGCTGAAAATATGCGATAAGAAAGAGTTCCTAGATTAATTAATACATTTTGTTTTACGAGGTCACAAAACAGTGGTTGTTAGTGTTACAAATTAAACTTCGCGATAAAGTAGTAATGTATAGGTGTTCCAAATGAAATTCACAATAAAACGATCCGTGTCCAAATGAAACGCGACTTCAAAACCTTTTTCACGTCCAATCCTACCCTCTCCAATCATGCTCTCCATACATGCTTGATATTAATTCCAAAAGCATACAGAAATATTGCAGAGTATTGTTAAATTATTTTTTCTAATAATTTGTCGAAATATATTTTAAATTTGTGTTGTTCCGAGCCAGTAATAGAAGAACATTCAAGTTTTAAAAAGACGCAATATATTGAGCAATGCAAACGGCTCAAACCTCGCTCTGTAATGCTGTGCGCGCTATCTATCTGCTCTTTCCCAAAGCTTTGCCAGCCAGAGAAGAAAGCTGTAATTCTAACAAATTTACGAACTGATATCAATAGTTTTATTTTTCCGCGAGATCTGCATAATTATTAAAGTAAAATCTATTTCGTGTACAGCAATTTTGAGTACTATTAATTTCTATTCGGTCGGTAATATTTCGTCTACGTAAATTATACGCCATATTCTTCTCCCGAAAACCCATTTACTTGTTTCCGAAGAAAGTTGGACACGCGTGAATAGTTTTTAAATAATTCAAACATTATTCCAAGTAACATATTTCAAACTCTAATATATTTGCTATAACGTCCAAAGTGTGATAATAGCTATAACTACCGACTCGCAAATGTTAACCCAAATCCGCTGTTTCGGATAAATTAAAAATAGTAGACTAATATTTTATTTTTTGCAAAGCTATATATTTTTACTTTTGTAACCTACCAATTTTTTAGACAGATGTCAGTCTATAAATACCTTAAAGTTTGTTTAGCATTACAGTTCAATGGCAAGTGGATTAGCTGACAGCGTGTTGATAAGAAATACAGCCTCTATTTGACGCAACAGCTGATGGCGAAAGGATACATAAACGAACTGTCAAAATCTCGCCAACTTACATGAAACAGACACTAGTGCTTATATGTTTGTCTACAATAACCAAAAACTTTCATATCGTCTAGCTAACGATACTAAATGAACACACCACGATTATTGATCATTTTTTGATTGATATATAGAAGTAGTTTTTAACTGAGTGCATGGTTTTTGTAATTATGGACGTACAGTATTAATAAAGTCAGATCCAGTGTACACATTTGTGTACATTACGCACGTGTAGGTAATTTTGGTCTGTGCAGCACACTGTGAAGCACAATGAGTAATGATCTCACCTGTGAGTAAATTATTCGCAAACCGTCTTACTGGTCTGGGTCATAATTGGTTCATATAGCTATAGTCGAACATACAGCGTGCAGCTCATTGGCTGTGACAACGGAACATGTGCTGCGTCGACTTACGTACAGCACGTGTCATAATATTTTTGGTTAACAACACCTGAAACAGTAAACTGAAAGAGTTCTTAAATTGTTAATGCCGCCTGCATTGGCATACCACGATTTAAACCTTCAAACGAATGCAGTTGTTCATTATTCATAGTAAAATATCTAAAGCTGTATTTGGACTTGAGCTACAAGATGCTTTATTTAAATGTGCTATTCCGGCGCTGATATACGTAAATTTATATACGTTGCATCATCAACAACTTTTATGATATCGTGCTGGCAAACGCCGCCAAAGGCATAGAACATTTAATGCCAGCAGTAACATTGTCTAAGCCTAAGCTTTATAAGTGATTGATGCATACAGCATGTAGCAACATATATAAACTTTTACACTGGTTCCTAGCATGAGGGGGATATTTATAAATTGGCAAATACAGCACAGATCAAACACGTCACTTCGCAACACACAAGTTTTGCCGTTAAAAATGATTACTTTCATTTTGTTAGCTATTTGACTGAACAAACTTCACAAACTCAATTACACCACGCATAGTTGTAGTACCAACTTATTAAATCTGGTATTCGTAAAAATATTTTGCACCAAACAAAAACTAAGAAATTTTCGGCAGAATGCAAGTTTTATTCAATGGGAAAAGTTTCTCCTTTAATACGATTACATTAACAGAAGTAAATAAAACGGATGTTTAGTGATTTGAATTGCAGTTAAACATCATAATTTAAATAATTCGCTGCTGCAGGATTTATGGAAAAACTGCTGGAGGAATTTATATTGGAGAGAATTAATAGAACAACGAAAGAAAAAGAAAACCAAGACTTCACTTCTGTGAGATATTTACGTAACACAACCTGCTTCTACTTTCATAAACCACTAGACGTCTACGGTGTACTATCAGTATCGCGTTATAGAAGTTATATTTTAATAAGGAATATTAACCAACGCTACCTCGTCACTTGCTTCTCCTTGTCTAAAACAAGGTTTGAGAGAATCCTGATGTGAAGAAGGTCAAAGCACAGAGAAGAATATCAATACAGGAGGCTTTGATGGAATACGAGGTTGAGCAAAATAAAATCCCAGTAAAGGTGTTGCTTTAAGACATCGCTATTATTTATTAAGGGAATATACACGGTAAAAACGCTTTCTTTGCTGCAAAACGTGATTTGTTACCACAAAGAAAAACGGCGTGTGGGGAGTGCACCCAGGGCAAGGCGACACCCTCCGACTGACGGTCTTTCCAGCTGGGACCCGTAGGTGACCGTCATCCCCGGGCATGACAGAGGTGAAGCCCTAGAATGGACTGGCGCTGGAATGCAGGGGCGGGGAAGCGGGAGTACCCCGAGAGAGCCCGCCGGCAAGCGGCATCGTCCAGCACGATTCCCACATGCGAGAATCCNGTACCCCGAGAGAGCCCGCCGGCAAGCGGCATCGTCCAGCACGATTCCCACATGCGAGAATCCGGGAGTGAACCCGTCGGGGATCAAACCCGAATCGCCGTGGTGGGAAGCGAGCGCCCTGGACACTACGCAGCCACTGCCCTGTGTTACCACAAAGAAAAATCAGATTAAAAATGAACTACTGCAAAGTAGACTTACCACAAACATAATATTGGTTTTATCTATATGGCAATGACTGTGATAATCTTCCATTGTCATTACAATAGTTCAGAAGACGTGTTCCTAGTAATATCAGTAACGCTGTGACGAAACTTTGTGGTCTGGAAAACCACCGTTATTAGTAAATGCAAACAGTTGTTCGTGTAGTTTGACACACGTTTACTAACAAGCAACCACTAGCGTTGTCCACGTACCTCGAGTGTATGGTGGCCTATGTTCAGGCGCTCTCCGCAAGACACGCCAGTTACGTTCGCCTTAGTGATAGGCAACTTGTTGTGCCTGCACGTATGTCAAGTTGCGGAAACCCTGCGCTGTTCTGCCTAAATACAACATAATTGAAAAATACTAGATGACCTTTACAAAAAATTTGTCAATAGGATTTTTTTTATATTTGTACGTAGATTCTGTGGTTTTAATTTCGACATCTTATTCGAAAACACCTATATATTGGTTCTATTTTTGTCGTTGGACAATCCGACACGCTCTGCAGGACTCGGAACCATTAGCAAACACCAAGCACTCTGGTTGCTTCATTCAGTGTGACCGGGTTACATAGGAGAACAAGTTATGTCAGTAGCAGCGACCAATGGATAAGTGACTTCTGCTTGAGTGTGTAGAGGATTGCAGAGTCTAACTTGGCGCCACGTTATAACGTGAAATGGCAGGGTCTCTGCCTATTGGCATGTAAGTATGCTCGGTTCGGTACCAAGCAGACTTGGTATCAAACAGGCTTTGTTATAAGCCTATTTTATATCGTTATTTTTTATCGTCTGTGTTAGAAATTTGTACTTCTTAACAGTTGTTAGACATGCCTGATTTTTCACTAACAGATTTCCGCGTGGATTTCACTACTAAATTATAAACGCCCTCTAACNGTTGTTAGACATGCCTGATTTTTCACTAACAGATTTCCGCGTGGATTTCACTACTAAATTATAAACGCCCTCTAACAGTTTCCCTTTGTTACTGGCTGCTTATTTCAAGGATAATGACATTTCGGGATTTAACTGGTCCAATCAGATTTGAGTTAGTCTGCTCCAAAACTGACCATCTGTGATACGCGTGACAGCAAAAAAAGCATGGCAGTTAAACCGTACAATCGCTGAAGTCGATCATAGCTAAGGTGTTCTGAAATAAAACTCGACAGAAACTCTTTTCGTGAAAGTCGGGTNACAATCGCTGAAGTCGATCATAGCTAAGGTGTTCTGAAATAAAACTCGACAGAAACTCTTTTCGTGAAAGTCGGGTGTTCGTACACAGCAGAATGGGCCAATGAGGATTCGCGAGTATAATTGCACACGTTCACAATTCATATTAAACAAACCCAGCCGTGTCAGAAACGTATCCTGTAATTAGAGTTGTCAGATATTTGGAAGGGAAAAACAATATGATTTTGAAACAATGCATTTTTAGCACATCCTGAACTAATCAAGTTCATATACACTCACAACACATTCACATTAAATGAACCAAACACAAAAAATTATATTGTACATGTACTGAATAGAGCCGAAAAAAGTATACACACTTATAAAAATATTTGTTTGATCACACGTCATAGTGATGATTTTGTTAGTCTGCTTGTAACTTTTTTACATTAATATTTGTTAAGTTATGCAGTTTATCATTAAAAAAAAACGAGAAATTTAGTTTACTGTATGAGACAAGAACATTACATGGCCAAAACACGAGCAAAAACTATGATTTATTCCGGGTAAATAAGTATATTTGGGAACAATACCTGCAATTATGAACGCAAGGAGAAACTATATTGTGTATAAATGTATATATATATATATATAGAAAACTTATATCGTGAAAGTTTACTAACTACAAAATATTCCTGTGAAATGTTCAAAATAGCACCTATTTTAACAATCGTGCCGTATTAAAACATTGTACTGGTAATTGTATTAGAGCACACAAGCAAAAGGACAAATGTTTGGCACAACTTTAGTGAACACTTGTAGAGCACGCACAGTTTGTTACAGTCAAGTAGGTATCATTAAATACAATATTCGCAAACTATCAATACATACGTTAAAACTGAGTCTCTTGCTTTAACCCTCCTGTCGCGTGTGAGGAGACGACTCTGCAAAAGGCAGTCCAATTGAAAGTTCTCCACCTACGCTGTGATAAATATACATATGGAAACCAAACTACTAGTTAAAAGACACACATGGGGAATACCGACGATGGATGAAATAGTAGAAGGGTGGGGGGGGAGCCAAAAAAATGGTTTTGAACAAAGTCCACTTCAGCTGACAAAAGAACGTTAAAATGTACTCGTAATAAAACGTTATTAAAACACCCTAAACGCTTAAAAATTAAAATCGTTCTCCGCCCACACATGAAATAAAACGACGAACAAGGCGAGTCACAATTACAGAATGCCGGGCAACAAACATCAACGTTACACAGGCGTCGAATGGCGAACAAACTGAAGGGGCGTGCAATACGCCGACAGGAATAACAGTTAATTCATAGAGAATTGATTCCGTTGGAACGCCATCCTGAAACTCCACGTGCACGCCGTGAGCGAAGGAAAGCTGTCGTAAAGCGGCCGAGTTAAACCGAACGTGAATTTAGGCTGGCGGACTAAAACTTAAGGCCCCTGTCTACCTGGAACTTTTTCCCACGTTTAGGCCGAGAAGCGCGGGAGCGATAAAGGTGACACTGCCATGCGCATCAAGTACGCCATCGCCGCTAAGCGCATGGCTCTGAACTGGCGCGCAGTGTTCTCGTCGTGCTGCGTGTACGTATGGGACTTTCAGCGGTGACCATATTATTTTATTAGTAGGAAGTCTTTAGGAAGGTTCAGTGCAGGCCCCTATAGTATTTTTGTATGTATCTGATGCGTGCATTTTGAGCTACNTTAGGAAGGTTCAGTGCAGGCCCCTATAGTATTTTTGTATGTATCTGATGCGTGCATTTTGAGCTACAGCGCCTTGAAAAGGCCGTTTTTAGCGGTTTTGGAGTACTTTGAATTGATGTTTCTAACGTACGTGATTAAAACTTTCATGAATTCAGCTCTCGTCTGAAGTGTGTGTTCTTTTCGTATATCAGTACGTTGGACGCACGCTTATTAGTTTCGTTGAAAAACGTCTATTTGGAACACTCTGCAACGCAGTTCAAGTGCCAGGTAGACGGGCGCCTTAATTCTGAATGGCTTAGGGAACCCCGATTCTCGCGGAAATATTCGTGAGCGTGTCGACGTGAAGGTGTGGCGATTACAAAGTTCGCACTTGTCCTGTGCCAGGGCAGGCGTGCCAGCAGAACATCGAGGTGGCGACGACTCTGGGAGGAGTTCGCGGCAGTGCTATTACGGCGACGGGGCCTCGCCGTTGTACTGCGGGCGGCAAGGCGTGCTCGCCCTTAGCAACAGGCCATTACGCAACTAATGGCCGCGCAGCCCTGCTACACATACTAATCTCCCCCAACCCCCTGCGTCCCAGAGGCGGTAGCGGGCGAGATACGGGGTGGCTGTGAACAAGGTATACGCTCATCTATAGGCTGTGCATAGTAAAGTGAGCGCTTTTGGAATATAACTTTGAAAAAAAAAAAGATATTACTGCATGTATGCGACCGTGTACACTGACAAGCACGCGCGCATTTAAGTTGGCAACAAATCTGGTGAAAGAGACCTAAGACTTGGCCACAAAATATATAAGTACACTGCAAAAATATTTTGTACTTAACAAGAAAAATTCTTGGAAACCAGTTGCCAACAAAATCTTTTGTAGAACTACACTTGGTTTTATTGTAAAATCTACAAAATGTATATTTGTAATATTACTCATTATACCCTCATTTTTCAACTTACATTATTAAAAAATGGAAATAAAATTATATTTTTTTTCTGGTGTAAAACAAATGTGATGAATACACAGGAGAGAAATGTAAATATAAATTAATGGTTGCACCTTGTTGCCACAGAGATTCGACCCGACGTCCCTTGCGTTACTTCTTCGCACCTTGAGGCCGCGGTGGCTGAGCGGCTAGACTGCTCGCCTCCCACTTAGGCGAACCGGGTTCAATCCTCGGTCGGTTAACTTCGGATTTTCGCAATTGGGAATCGTGCCGGACGATGACGCTGGTAGGCGAGTTTTCTCGGGGTTCTCCCGTTTCCACAGCCCTTTCATTCCGGCGCTGCTCCATACTCACCTCACTTCACCCTCATCGGCTCTCAATTTCTCGATGTTAAGAGCCGCCGAAATCTTTTCACTCGCCCTTTCCGTACCGGGAAATAAAGGCTGTTCACTGTAAACTGAGCGATTTCGAAAGCTCTGCTTATGATATACTTGTATGCACATTGTGTATTCTTCCGCTGTAAGAAAAATTAACACTGCGATGGGCCTTAGAACTTTATTCGTGCGCCGGTGAAGTGAAACTCTGGAGTTATTATGACAAGGAATTCCCGTACAATTTCTTACACTTATATTGATTAAAAAACATAAAGCGAAATAAGTTACTTAGGCTTTTACAAATGTTTACCTAACACTTTTAATTCAACGCCAATAAATGGAACTTCTTTTTCTCCGTTGTTACCAACTTTACTGGGCACATGCCAGTCTTGTGTTCCCGTTAAAATACATGCAGATAGGGCCAGTGACATTTTTCAAAGGTTAATTTAAAAAGTGCTGAAATAACCGTGAACAACCTATAAGTTTAATGGGGACAGATTGCGTGGTTTCATAAATAAAATGCGGATTTAAAGTACACTGCAACACAATTCAAGTGACAGGTAGGCGGCGGCCATAGTACTTACTGCCTTGCAGGTGTAATAAGTAGTAAGGTTACTCGTAAACACAATAAAAAGTTACACGTAAATTATGTTGGACAGCAGGACCTACATTTTATTGCTGCTTTCCGATCGTCCAAATTTTCGTAAGCTAATGCTGGGGGCACGTATTTTTTGCGAAATGATTTCACAACTATAGGATGTCTACGGTAAAGTGAGCACCTTTGAGGCACTTGTGATTTTTTTCCTGTCAGCCATTTGTTATCCTTCCACCACTTTTTAAAATAAATATTGCCATGAAAGTAATAAACACAGTGTATATACTCCACCGGACTGAAATGTTAACATCGGAGGCTACCATAAAGTACATTTAATGACTATTATTCATAATGAATGGGGTTAAGAAAGTGCTCCCTTTACCTAGCCTATAGTTGGACTGAAAATCACTTAGTTCAGATGATGGATGATTTCAACTGTCACGCGTCTTATGTGTCTGCCCGCGAATCACTGGCTACCACAGCCGTAGTAATTTAATTCTTATTGGCCCAGCATCGCAAAAAAATGTCATCTCACAAGGGCACGCGGCCAATAACGAAAGAAAAGGTTGTAAGAGCTCACATTGGGTGTTTTATGTTTGCGAAAAAGCAGATGGACCTACTTATCGCTATTTTCTACCTAATCCTCGTCTTCTGCCCCTCCCCACTTNTATGTTTGCGAAAAAGCAGATGGACCTACTTATCGCTATTTTCTACCTAATCCTCGTCTTCTGCCCCTCCCCACTTTTTTTTGTGTTTCAGTTCTTGTTCTCTTCTAATGGACGTTTGCTCTTTTCATTAATCACTATCTCCCGTCGAGATCTCGCTCTTTTTCGTAAAGTTCCCACCAACTCCCTTGCAACTTTTTTATGTTTCGCACAGTTCTAGTTAGCACTTTCCCACACACTTCTCACCCTATGCTACCATCAGTATCCTTTTCCGTTCGCTAATGGCTCTTTTCACATCCAATTCTCAGTACATTACTCTCTACTCTCGTCTTCTACCTTCGTGATGCCATTTTTAAATATTATTATCGCCTTATTTGTAGGGTAATGTATTTTTTCGCGAAACGATTTATGTTCACGCTAAACTTCAATACCCCACGTCCACAACCACAACTTTCTTTGGTCATTTTTAGACACATGAAAAATTCGCTGTTTCATTTCGGGACAAGCTAGAACTCAAAACCTCGTACGTTTGTATTGCTTATTCTATTGGCCCACCCGCCAGTATACACCTCCTGGACAACTCTGAGCCAATTACAAACACACAATAAAATGAAGACCGAATCACCGTATTCCGCTAATACAACAAGCAACCAATGAACAGCGATATTTGCATTATTTTACATACGACAATAGAGTATAGCCTACAGGTCATTGAACTCGCGAATTTTTCAGGTCTCTAGTCATTATCCGTGCGTCTACAAGAGAAGAGGTTCTTATTTGATTGGGCCAATCGTAATAAAATACTCAGATACTGAACGTCCTTGATTCGCAGGCAGACACGTGAGGGACGTGACATTTAAAATCATCCAACAACGAAAGTGCGTATGAACTAAAGAGTTTTGGAGTACAACTGGTCTTGAAATATTTTCGCGAGAAACACGTGCCGCTACTTACTGGCCTTCATTTCCACGGTCGTCCCTCACACGTTTGCTTTGCTTTACTGCCATTTTGCGTGTTATCACGTCTTGACTCGCCCAAAATAACTATATTCCAACTGGGAAGAGGGTGATATTTTGAGAGAAAGACAATAACCACATCGATAAGTGAAATTAATGTAAGGTGGGTCCTTAGGTAGGTATTTGAGAGCTCTGAATTATGTGGCGATTAGCAATAAACATAATTTATTTACAATTTCTTAACATATGCCGAGTATACTTGTTCACGTCCGACATGTTGCAAAATTCTTGCTCAGTGCTGTGCAAGTCCAGAAGCCAGCACCAATACGGAAATAGCCTTTCCCTGGGAGATGCTATTGGTTGCTCCTGACACACCAACCATTTTCTGATTGGTTGTTTCTTGTACCGTGGATTTACTGACACCAAACTATCAGTTGTTATAAGCAGGGGCAGTGATAATTCGCGAAAATAATTCGAGACAAGATACAGTCCAGCTTCGTTGATTGGCTAAAAAATGTTCTGGACGGTGTTAACCGTTTGCGCACGAATCACGAAGGTTCAGTGTCGGAGTTACTTAGTCCTGAGTGGCTTGGTCAAAGACGGACACGGCGCCAGCAGCCAATGGAGGTATAACAACAGCTGAGGTGTGTATATAGTATTGAAGTCTACTATGTGCTCCGATTTCTACGCGCAAAGTCACTGGCCCCAGTTATGAGACATTGGTAAGTACATTTCACAACATAAATTTCCTTTTTTGCAACACCTGAAATGAAAAAAAATAATGTTTGCATTAAGGGGTTTATAATTCTGCGCTATAAACGTAAATTTAGCAGTGTTGCGATCTATGTTCTGTATAATTCTATATGTATTTTTTGTCAAATAGGAGTTTTGAGTGCTCCCGAACATTGACAAGGGAACATTTGATATTCAGGAATGAGGAAGGAATCTCCCTGGTCCTGTATTAAGGAACCATCCCAGCATTCGCCTGGAGCGATCTCGGAAAACCCTGTAACGGCGGGATCGGAAATCGAACCCGTGACCACCCGAATGTGAACCAAGTGTTTTACCACTGCGCCACCTCACTCCGTACATCAATCGTAGACTACGAACATTCCAACATGTCGTGTGAACATACACAAAAACATGTAAACATATGAACGAATGCTTTCAAAATACATGTTTTACCATGCCTGCAGACATATCGATTAATTTCAAAGAAAATTTCTGTACTGGAAGTGCAGGTCAGTATTATTGATTGCATTATGGATTTGTTCTTAATTTATCATTTAAAGTTTTTTATGTTATTTAAATTGAAAGGATGGTCCAGATAAAAAAAAATTGGCATAACTTGAGAAATGTGACTCTTTAGAAAATGTGGAATCCGAGGGAAAATTTTCTGGTAGAATGCGATTCCTCTAGAAGGAAAGAAAGCTTGTAGCCAACTGCACCTGTTTATTCTTAAAACGCGTTAAGCAACATGCTAGCAAAAAGAAACACTGCCAGTTCAAGAACCCAACAAATGTGTTTGGGTCCGTGTGATATTCTACTTGTTTGGATATTTATCTGTGTTTGTTTTCTTTACCTGCCCCTCAGTGGCTTGTTTTGCCGTACCAACCAAATTAAATGTTATATCTACCATGAATTCCGCTCTATACATGCACCCCCTTCCCCATCCAAAGGTAAGACAAGACTCATGTCTCATCTTTTTTTCATTAATATATCGTATATAAACAAGGTGTCAAGTTTCAAACTGGTATCACAAAATGCAATTTGTTTCTGACATCAACACGCACTAACAAAGGATATCGGCTGAAAGGTAAGAGACACAACTCTGAAACGATTATCACGTCGACGTGACTGATGAAGGTTAGAGGAAATTATATGTAACAGGAAAATTTCATTTTGACCGCTAGCCTCCAGCAGATAATTAATTCTTAACTCGCTCGGTCACACATTCATGTCTGAGTTCAAGTGTTACAATTACGAAATTTTTCGGCATGCACTGTACCTGTGTTGCAACCAGTCAAAAACGCGTTATGTGCTCGAGAGTCTTGGCATTAGCCAATGAAGCCAAAGACAAGTGTACAGTTCCACAAGTCATATTGACCACGAGGAAGACTCTCGAAATATTGGGTACCGATGCCTTGCTGCATACAGCACTATTATAAATAATATTTACATGCAACGTGTCCACTATCATGAATTCGGCGACTCAACGAGTTCAAGTAGTCTGTTTTTAGCTGTCTACGTTTGTGAAAATTGAATGCTGGTCTACAATTTTTTAAATTACTTGCGGGCTTACTGCGATTGATGTTATAGCTTTCGAAGAATTCATTCCCTTTGAGGACCAGGTAAAAAAAAAATAAAGCTTCCACACAAACCTTCCGAAAAGATTAACTCAAGCTCTGTTTACCGTTTCTCTATCGCCTGTGCGTAGGTCGCCACCGAAGATTATTATTTACTCTGCTCGTTCTAATTTAATAGCTCGCTTAACTGCGCGCTTTCGCTCTTGCCCACTGTAATCGTGTATTCCTCCTCCCCCTCGACACAGATCAATTTTTATTTATTTTTTGTTTTCTCTTTCCAGGTAGTGGAAGCCTGCTCGTGTTGTGTTGCCGATACCTTTGAGCTCTTCCCGGAGAACGAACATTTTAAAATTATTTTCTGCCCGCCCCCCCTCCATTCAATCAGGCGTTGCGTCTTTCTCATTTCGCTTCATCTCATCCATCCCGCGGAAGGCAATGGGAAACCAGAGCGGTTTCATCCTGCCTAGTTGCCTTGGTCGCGAAGCGGACCCTATTCCCGTGTTGTCTCTGGTTCAAAACCAGCGTTCGAGTAGCTTACCTACACACACACACACACACACACACACATAGACACACACCACAAATGGACTATATTTGTAGGTAGGGCTACTGATTTTTCGCGAATAAATCGGAACACACAGTAGACTTCACCATATATGCACATCGGCTGATGCCATACTTCCATTGGCTGCTGGTGTCGTTTCCGCGTTTGACCGAGCCACTCATAATTCCGCAACTCCGACAGTCTACCTTCGTGATTATTGCGCAAACAGTTAACACCAACCAGGACATGCTCCAGCCAATCAAAGTTGCTGGACGACTCCACAGTGATTTGAATAGTATCTTGTCTGGAAATCTTTTCGCGTAATATCACTGCCCCTAGTTATAGGCTATTGCGGTAAAGTGAACACTTTTTGAGGCCCTCTCATTTGGAATAATAGTCAATAAATATATTTTATTGTAACTATAGACGTTCACTTTCGAGACAGGTGATACACACACACACACACACGAATGCAAGCCAACTGACCCTGAAAATTGGTATAAAAGAGGTGGTGTAAGTTCGCTGGAGCTCTCTTACCCTCCGGACAGTCATCAAACGGATGGAGGGCCTTCGGTTTACAAGAAACGAGAACTTCAACGCTATGCACAATGTACATGTTTCTGATTTTAATTAAAATTTTCAATTTCATCATTGCCTTAGGAGGACAAGACGATTCAGTTTGCTCGATCCATAAGTTCATTCAAGACGCCTACTACGAATATGTGCTGTTAATGAAAGAAGACTCTTTATTACTAATTGATAAACATTATTGATATAAATAGGTGTATATATACATATATATATATACATATATATATATATATATACTGTGTTTATTACTTACAAGGAAATATTTAACCCATTCACACACAATGTACACATCGTGTACATTACGCACGCGTAGGTAATATTTGGTATGTGCTGCACACTGCGAAGCTCAATCATAAATGATCTTACTTGTGAGTAAATTATTCGTAAACTGTCTTACTGTTGTAGGTCATAATTGGTTCACATTACTTTAGCCGAACACATAGGCTACATCTCATTGGCTGTGACGCAGGAACCAGTGTTGCGTCGACTTAGGCACAACAGGCATCATACATTTTTTTTTTGCGGCATCTGAAACCGTAAATTAAAGTGGGTCTGAGAGGGTTAATTTAAAAAAAAGTGGTGGAAGGATAAAAAAAAATGCTGGTAGGAAAAAAGTAAGCAGGGCCTCAAAAGTGCTCACTTTACCGTGGACATCCCACATAAATAAAACCCTCTGTCACAGACTACCAGAACAGAAATGGCGTGGCTGTCCCTTATTTCCCTAGGCGTTGGCGTACCTGTTCCTTGATTGGCTGCGCGAGGCTGTGTTAGGCGCCTTGCGTCTGATTGGCTGCTGCGTACTGCGATGATTCCCTATTAGCTGGGTTGCCGGCTGGCAAGTGAGTTACCAGGCGCTGTGGAAGCTAAGGTTACTTCCACTCAGGTTAGGAACAAAATTGATTTTCTTATAGGAGAGTTTGACACAGGGAAAATTTCCGCCGCTAGGTGCGCAATGTTCTAAAGAGGTCACTTCTAATCAAAATTTTAAGCTACGTGAATGATAAAAGAGAAAAATGTTACTTCGTTACAGAGCTATTTTATATTTGATTTATGATTATTGTAATTATTTTGTTTTTTAACGTAGAAAATAGAGAAAATACCATAAATATGCGACACTAGCGCTTACCTAGCGGCGAAAAATTTGAGTAGCCAAACTAAAAGCATGGAGGTTCTCAACCTGAGTAGAATAAACCTTAGCCAGGCGAACGACGTTCTGACTTGTCTGTCTACTGACGCCATTTTGGTGGTAGGTGCGGCCGGAGTTCGCAGTGCACCGGGTTGTTCCACTTCTGTATTCTCGCGGGCATTGTCCGCGAGAAAAACGTGTTATTTTATATTTTTACTACTCATTGTTCAACTTTTAGACGTTATCAATAGAGCTGGTGATTTTTCTCGTAAAAATATGAGTGTACGATATACTTTAATACTGTAAACACCCAATAGCAGTTTGGTTATTGTCATTGATTGCTGTCTGCTTGATAAGGCGTTTTCATATTTGACCGGGCCACTCAGAATTCAGCAACATCGGCCCGGCTCTTGCGTGATTCGTGCGCTGACAGTTAACTCGTGTCAAAAAATAATTCAGCCAATCAAGATAGGTAAACGACCATACCACTTCCAAAAGACTTTTCTCCTATGTACTGGCACAAATTGTCCCATGTTTAACATTTTTTTTGCGTTTTAAGAAAACTATTGCGAACTTAATAGATAAACCTTTTTAATTATCAAATGTCTAATACGTCTAATGTCTTATACGTTTTTGTATTACCATCCACGAGTTTTGCTAAATGGTCAAGAGACGTATCGGGATTGGCCACCACACATAAACAAATCTGCATTTATGTTCAGTCCCTCCCTTTGATTGCCTAAATGACACTAAGTAGGGCAGTACTTGAAAGTAGTTTAACGATACCTTTACCGTCTTTAAATATTTAATCTCGACGTGATACACGTTATCATGTAATAGCAGCCGCACCAGCCTCGGAAGTATATACTTGTATTAGCTGACTGGCTGAAAGCGGAACGTAGAGTGGCCAGTGAAAGGCACACAAAGCTTCAAAGAGATGTCCAGTTAATGCTCGACCTCTGTTTTTCATCTCGCGGGACAGGCACCGGAGTAAAAATTTTACACACACGTTTCCGTGCGGAGTGAAAAAAGGATATATGGGACGTGCAGACGTAAAAAGGACGTGGATAACGAACGCACTTGGCCGTTGGCCGTGTAGCAGAAGAGTATGCGTGGCACTTTATGAGTAGGGCCAGTGACTTTTCGCGTAAAAATCGGAGCACACAGTAGACTTCAATACTATATGGACAGCTCAGCTGTTGTTATACCTCCATTGGCTGCTGGTGCCGTGTCCGTCTTTGACCAAGCCACTCAGGACTAAGTAACTCCGACACTGAACCTTCGTGATTCGCGCGCAAAAGGTTAACACGGGCCAGAACATTTTTTAGCCAATCAACGAAGCTGGACGACCCTACAGTGCTTTGGACTGTATCTTGTCTCGAAATATTTTCGCGAAATATCACTGCTCCTATTTATGAGCTATCGCAGATCACGTGCAAAGGTGCTGACTCTAGGGGGGGCATAAAGTATTGCCCCCCCCCCACAAGAAAGGTTTTGTTGCGAAGAAGAGTGGAAAAGAAGAGATTTGGGCGTCTCTTAAAATCGATATCTTGAGAGCCGATGAGGGTGAAGCGAGGTGAGTATAGAGCAGCGCCGGAATGTAGGAGCGGGACAACCCCGAGAAAATCAGCTGACCAGCGGCATCGTCCAGCACGATTCCCACGTGCGAAAATCCGGGACCGACCCCACCGGGAATCGAACCCGGTTCGCCCACGTGGGAGGCGAGTAGTCTGACCACTACACCATCGCCGTCCCACGTGTGCAAATGAATATTTCGAGTTTTATATCCTTACTTTCCATTTTTCTGTTTGCCATGTTTATAAGGATGTTTATACCAGTATTAAGAATTGATAATTGCGCTAAACACTGCCACTATCACAACTGTCACAAGAAATGCAAAACAATTTTCGAGCTGCATTTTCTAATACAGGCAATCGAATGAGTTGCGAAACAAATGTATACACTTAATTAAATTAATGTTTTTTGACAGTCTAATTTCTTTTGACCCGAAAAAGAGGGGTTTTTTTACAAGCGTGGACGAACAAAACTAAAGGTGTGGATTTTCGAGTTTTATTTATTTAACAAAATATTTTGTCGTGGTATCTAAATCTAATACTGGCAATACAAACCAATATTTTGTTTGCTGGAACAAATCTTTCTCTCAGTGCGGCCCCATCATACTGACAGGTAAATCATAACAATTGTCGTTAACTGGCGCGAACAGCCTATGATGAGAACTAATGCCACGATTTTAGGTCATTAGTGTCTGTAATGATTGTTATAAACTACATTAATGCAACAAATGGTTAACTTGCGTAGTAAATTAGAGACAACAATTTTCAAATTTAAAATTTTTTATGACGCTGCTCCGCCTGTGGGGAAACTAAATGTGTTACCAGTGGCCACGTGCGCACTGTAGTATGTTTGGCGTGATCCCTTGCACTCCCAACGTTAATTTGTGTTACAAACATGGCATTTTTTAATCGGTGCTGTACTTAAGCTGACAAAGAACTTGCTTCATTACCACAGCCAATAAGCTGTAGTCTTTGTGTTCGGTGATCAGTGATATGAACCGGTCATAATTCAGAGCAGTCACAGTTTACTAATCAGTAGAGCTACCTTCTTTTTCGCGAAAAGATAAATGCTGAGGATGTATTTCAATATCCTACGCGCAGACTTGCAGTCTTCATTTGACTATTGGCCTCTTAGTCTGTTGAACGAGTGAGCCAATCATAATCAAGTTTTGATTCGTGGGCAGGCTGATGCGACGCATACCAATTAAAATGATTCTATCACGAAAGTGGTTCTGAACTGAAGTGTGACTTGTCCGGAAATCTTTTCGCGAATAACAGGAGCCCGAACTAACCAGTCACCGACAGGGTAGATCATCGGGCACCAAGCCTCGCGGAGTTCAGTACCGGTCACGTATACAATCTTCCCGTGCAACACGTTGACAATTGTCTACGATGGGCATGAAAGGGTTAAATCGAAACTAATAAACCTCGGCACCCTCGATGATCTAAGTGGAGCAGCGAGAAGCAAAGAGATGTTGTGTTATTGTACGCGCGGTGCTTTAGTTTCGTCAGAGAGTAGACAAGTGCGCAGAAGTGCAGGATACTTAATAATGCCGAGGTGGAGAAGCTAGTTCCGCAAACTCCCGCCGCAAACACCAGCAACATGGCGCCACTAGCAAGCAACATGTTGGAACGCCGTTCAGAAATCAGCGCCTGGTAACCTGCGTTATCCAGCAGCTCAACCAATAGCGAACCTCCCGCAATACGCGGTAGCCAGTCAGAAACACGAGGTCCTTTCCGAGAGCCAATCAGAGAACGGGCACGCCCACTTCTAAACGAACTACTACTCAGTTTCGTCTCTTTGTTCTTATTTACTCCGCGACAAAGGCGAAATGCTGTGGCGGTTCCTATGATGTGGGCGCATCCAGCTCATGATTAGCTGCGCGAAGCTGCATGAACGTGCCTGTCTGATTGGGTACTGCGTGGTTAAGGTTCCCTGTTGGCTGGGCGGTCGGCTATAATCCATTCACGGGTACTTCACACTTTTATGAAGGCTTGTTGAAGTTCTATTTCGAGGAAATTCATCCACCTTCAGCAAACAGAGCTTAACCAAATATAGGAAATTACGCCAGAGGCACGACGCATTGCATTCGTGCGCTCTCAGTGTAATAATATTTTTCATAAGAACTATTTCTTACTAGGCATTACCAACTCACCTATTTTTCTGCCTGCTTTATTCATATTAATTATTTATAAAATATTATAATTTATAGAAAAAAACAAGTAAAAGATGAATTTAAACAAAAATTTGTTACTTTTATTTTATTACACAGGAATAAAACGCTTGTGATATAAGTAGGGTCGGTGACTTTTCGCGTAAAAATCGGAGCACACAGTAGACTTCAATACTATATACACACCTCGGCTGTTGTTATACCTCCATTGGCTGCTGGTGCCGTGTCCTTCTTTGACCAAGCCACTCAGGACTAAGTAACTCCGACACTGAACCTTCGTGATTCGTGCGCAAACGGTTGACCCGGGCCGGAACATTTTTTAGTTAATCAAAGAAACTGGTGACCCTACAGTGCTTTGGACTGTATCTTGTCTCGAAATCTTTTTCGCGAAATATCACTGCCCCTGAAGATAAGATATGTTTAAGAAACGACCAAACACGTCATACATGGGCTGCTTTTTCAAAGGTTTGATAAAAAAAGTGTGACGAAACCACAAACATACTATAGAATTTTAAAAGAACTTTATGACACATCAAACGTAATTTCCGTGAATAAAAATAACAATGTCCTTATAACAACTGAAGTAGACAGTATAAGAAGACTGCATTACCTGTTACATATGAAAGGATACTTGATTGGGAGACAGTCAACTCGCCACTTCATTGGCCGATAGCGAGCCAATAAAAAAACTTTATACAGCGTATTATAGGTAGGGATAGAGAAATTTCGCTAAAATATTTCGAAACAAGTCATTTTTCAAAATACTCCAGGGTCGTTTATGTAGCTAGATTGGATGAATTACTTTGTGACACGTGCTAACTGTCTGTACACGAATCCCGTAGAAGCCGTACCGATGTTGCCGAATACTGAGCGGCCCGGTCAAATATGAAAACGCCTTTCAACAGACAGCAACCAGTGGCAATAGACAAACTGCTGTTGGGTGGTTGTAGTATTGAAGTCTACCCTTTACTCATATTATCCCGCGAAAAATCATTAGCTCTAAATGTAGGCGTGTCCAATGTGACGGGAACCAATAACAGCGTGGTAAGTAGGAAAGCAGAGACCAACAGAAACGTCGTTCCTGTAGTGGAGGATATAAGTGACACAATTCTAGCTTTTCTTTGATTGCATTTAAATGTGCACACAGTGCAAAGTGTTGATTTGTGCGTTGACTTTAAATGGCCACTGAATCACGCAAGTTGTAAATTTTCTGATAAAATTTTTTTTTATATTTCTACTCACGCGTGGAAATGAACAGGATATACTACACGAGGGTTTTAAGAATGATAAACCACAGTAATCGGGGTACAGTCAGCTAGTCAGCTCATTGGCAAGCTGCCAGGAAATAATCTAACATGTCAGTAAGGGAAACGTGTCCGGTATAATTTGGACCAATAGGATGCTGGCAAGTGGAAGTGCACCGGTTGACTCAAATCTACCTTTTTGCGACTATCAGTGGACGAGAACATACGTAAAAGCGTTTGGTATAGTGTGTTCAGACCTGGTTTCTAAGTTCGCAATGGCAACATATCGACCGTATACGAAACCGGATCGTTGAAATGGAACCAGAAATTACTGGAGTAACGGGGAGTGGAATAGTTAAACCCAGGATAGCGTCCGTTCGCTACTTGTTTCGGACGGGCGAACTTTGCGTGGCTTCGCGACCCAGGTTGAGGTCCCACGCGACGAGGAGTTTTCGTCCTCGGGGGAGTTTCGTGGGCAGCGACTCGCGTCACTTGCAGAGCGATGGGCGGCCTCGCGCGCCAAGCGATTCCCGATACTCCT
>NQII01005636.1:0-115219 GCA_002778355.1 Clitarchus hookeri | reverse complement strand
GGGGGGGGGGGGGTGACATCTCAAGACGGTGGCTGCAATCTGGGCGGGACAGAAATTGGTTCCCCCTCCCCCCGACAAACCTTTCCTTCCGAGGGCGCGTGCGAATCAATCGCACCGACAGAATCTGCACTTTCCTTCGCGGGAGGGACGGACAAAATAGGAATGTTAACATCGTGGGCACTGGTGACGTAACATCACAAAGTTTGAATTCAACAGAATGACACGTAGTTGGCCGTAATGCGAATACCTTGAGTACGCTGGGGGACGTAATATTACCGCGTCAACAGTTTCAACTACGTCACTGCAAAATAACGTTACGGGCTCGCTGTTTGGATCGCCTTCCGCGAGACCCGGAAAGCGAGCGAGTCAAGAACTGAGTCAATTTTGGTGGCTCTTAACCTTTTCAGTCACAGATGAATCTATAATTTTAGGCGTTGCAAGAAATACAATTTTTGTTAGGAACCGTACTGATACCGATAAGACGTTTCGTCATACTTCGTAACCAAATAAAAATCTGTCCCTACTTTATCTTACTGGCAGCAGCGGTTTATAAGGCTAAGGAATGTAGTTTCAACAGCGAGTGATGTCTCCCACACGTAGGGAACCTCTCTCATTGGACGGCATGTTCTACTGTGTACAGTGCAGACCATTAAAGCTACTTCATATGCAACGTCCCATTTAGAGGAAACTGTGACTGAAAGGGTTAACGAGGTCTCGAGAGCCGATAAAGGTGAAAGGAGGTGAGAATGGAGCAGCGCCGGAACGCAAGGGCGGGGGAAATTGGAGATATGCCGACCAGCGGCATCGTCCGGCACGATTCCCACTTGCGAAAATCCGGAGTGTCCCGGCTAGGGATTGAATCCGGTTCGCCTTGGCGGAAGTGAGCAGTCTAACCGCTCGGCCTCCGCGGCCCCGTGAGTGAAGGACATAGCAGTAACGCGTAACAATTCAAATGATCCAATCGTGAAAGTGGTTCTGGTTCATTGCCCTTGCCTCTCTCAGCGAGACTCGGGGTGTGGAGAACCTTCCAGATCAGGCCAGCGAGACTATTTAAGCGACCACGGACCTCCAAGCGAGAGTTTTGAGAGTTGAGAGTATGGGTGATTGTGCGATCTTAAGCGACAGGTGTGCGAAGACGACGAGCCAGCAGAGCCACAAGTGGCGATGAAATTGACCAGCGGGAGTGAAGTTTGCGTACTTCGAGCATTTGTGCAGTGGAGAGAGAGATAGAGAGATAGTGTGTGTGTGAGAGGGTGATAGAGAGAGAGAGAGAGAGAGACTGCCCGGGGCACTCCTGAAATGGATGCGTGAGAGTATAAACAGACTGAACATTTATAAATAATGAGTGTTAATTTAGTGACTACAACCAATATAGAGAAATTGAGAAGGACTCTAATAAGAATTCAGATGGACATTAAATGCTCGTATTGCTAGGGACAGGTGATTTTCGCGAAAATATTTACGGCCATGCTAGACTTCAATGTCCTACGCCCACAACCACAAATTCCTTTGGTTATTGGCCAAGTGTCTACGTGAGAAGACATGACTGGGCCAATCGTAATAAAGTACTCCGATACAGAACGTCCATGATTCGCGGACAGACGCTTGAGGCACGTGACATTTAAAATCATCCGACAACGAAAGTGCATTTGAACTAGAGTGTTTTGCAGTTCAACTGGTCTTGAAATATTTCCGTGAAAAACACCTGTCCGTAAATATTGCGCTGACTGAGAATAACAACAATAATACGGAAGATAGTGAAATGTTTTAAATAATAGCTGAATAAATAAATAAATATTAAAAATAAAAGGTTTTATCTTTATTAGGACATCCATTACTCACGAACACGGATACGCCCCTCTGATGTCTTGTAACAGTGATAACACGTCGATAGCGCTTTAAATTACTCAAATGAACAAATGTCATGAATATTGTGTTAGGCAGGGAAGAACATTTCACTAAATCATTGAAAATTGACGAATCACTATCAAATTGGCTTACAGCCGGCCAATAATAAACGTTGTTTAGTACAGTGCAGCGTACACTGTATTACGGACCGAAATGACTATGGTTAGCAGGAATACAAAGAACAGCAGATGCGGTGTTCATGCTACAGTGGATATAGTCTACATACTTCTATCTCGTCTCGAAAAATATGTAAATCTGTCCCACTTTCAAAGTGTTGAGGTTAACATGGATTTTTCGATCAAGATAAGGATTTAAAATGTCCTTCAAATAACTTTCTACGTATTCATTTTAATCTTTATATAAATAAGTATTTAAAACACGTTTAATGATTTTAAATCTTTCAGATGCAATATTTTTATTAAATTGTTACGCTACTATTGACGGACTTAAACTTAAACTTTCGTCAAACTATTGACCGGAAGAGGAAGTAGAATATGTTTGTGGGTGTTCCTTGATAACTATGTGCACCTTGCTGAGGGCCGACAAGAAGTCGTGTAGGTACGAACTCATATGTAACCACATTTGTCCACTGGGCTGCCCTGTCGTGGATTGTGTCCATACGACCATGGATCGTTCATAAGAGTTGACATACCAAGAGAGCGTTTCAAGATACTCTCCCAATATCTCTTGCTAGAAGTGAAGTCTATTTTCTATTGCAACCAGGGCGTAACAAATAAGTAGGGATAGGAAAATTCCGCAAGTTCAATGACCTGTAGGCTAGTCTCCACAGTCCTGTGTATGCCGGAGCCTTAGGTGTATGTTCATTGGCTGTTGCCCCAGAGAGTAACCAGTGTTATCCCACACTTGGCAGCATGTGATTCGCTACTTGTTTCCTTGCAAGTCTGCTATTGGCTCAGATACGCCCAGGGAGTGTCTAATAAACTGTGATCCAATTGCAAAGGTGAATTTACTGTATATGTGATTGGCGCCTGTCTTGTCCCGAAATGAACTCACGAAATTTTCCTATCCATACAAATAAGTCACATTCTTATGACGTTGGAAACGACTGCGAGGATGCATTTCGTCTGGTGGAGAAACCCTCTCACCAAATTAACTTTTCTGGCTCTCCAGTAGGCACAGTAATTAATACAGGATAAAGGCTACCGACAAAGGACGCCAAACAGCGCGGGAAATTCAAATGGTACCCAAAGTCAACATACACAATTTGACTATTCATACTTGTTACGATAACTATTTACAAATTCATGCGTCCAAAGAGAACTTGCAAATACTTGTGAGACTAATATCCTCCTCAGCTGCAACATATGAAAAGTAGCTAACTCTTCAGGATGGCACCAATTTACTGGCACTGAAGACAAGATTGAAGTGAGCTGCTGGCATTCTACACTACAGCAATTAATCAGTTTTGTTGGCCTCTGTTATTTCCACCTACCATCGTCTTATTGGTCTTGGCTACACCGGACACGCCCACTGTACTCTGCAACGTTTATTATTGGCTGGCGGTAGGGCCAATTGAGTCACGTTTTGTCTGCGCGTCAATTGATGTATCGCGACAGATGTAACAGGTTTTACTATCTATCGTGTTCATTTGAGAAATTATTAAAAGCAACATTTTTATTCTTACAAACTGAAATGTTGAATAGTTGTAATTTTTTGCTTGGATTGAAATATGGCCCAGCAAATAAGTAAAACTATGAAATTATGATTTTAGTTTTAAAGAGCAAAGACATTTCCATACAGAAGTATACTCGTCTCCCACCAAGGCAGACCAGGTTTTATTCCAGGCGAGGCCACTCCTTGATTTTCGCACACGGGAATCGTGCTGGACGATGTCGCTGGTCGGCGGGTTTTCTCGGGGTACTCCGGTTTCCCCCACCCTTGCATTCTGGCATTGCTCCATACTCACCTCTCTTCACCCTCATCGGCTCTCGAGACCTCGATGTTAAGAGCCGCCCAAATCTGTTCACTCCACTCGACTCCATACGGAAGTAGCCCCGAGTATATACGTGCATGCTCCTCAAAGGTTCAAGCAGTTAGGTAAGTTGTAACTAGTCAAGGGCGTGACTCACCGAGTATTCCAAGCCTGTAGTTGACGGTGACAACGACGAGATGGCCGTAGCTGGCCAGGATGGAGCCGTCGTAGGCGTTGCCCGAGTTCCACTCGTACGACTCGCCGTGGATGTACACCAGCACAGGGTACTGTGCGCGCTCGCCTTCGTCTGAAACACCGACACACAACAACTCGCGCCATGTTCTCCAACTTCTCTCTGCATGTAAACACTGTGTACAACGCACAGGCTGTTCACAACTATCCGAACACTTTTGAAGTCAACCTTTGAAAAATGCCACTGCCGCTACATGCACGGGCACACTGAGTGACATGAGCCCAGTAAAGTTGGTAACGATTTAAGGAAAGTAGTTCCATATCTTAACGTTAAATAAAAAGTGTTATGTAACCCATTTGTGATAACTTAAATAATTTCTTTCGCTTTCTGGTTTTTTTTTCAATGTATCGAAGTATAAAAATTACTAGATTTGTAAAATATTTTATTTTCCAATAGTTTCACAGTTTCACCTGACTGACGCATTAATTAAGTGATTAGGCCCATGGTAATGCAAACTTTACATGAGGCGGAAAATACACAGCGGGCATACAAGTAGAATTTAAGCAGGGATTTCAAAAGTGCTCATTTTACCGTGAACGGCCTATAACGTACCTTAAAACTAGAGGGTGAGTCGGAAGTCATAACACTTTGTTGTTACGTTGCTGTAGATACACTAACATTAAGTTCGCAAATATGCCACATAATTAGACACCTGAAAAATTCGCGACTCCAATTACCTGTAGGCTATACCCCATTGTCGTATGTAAAATAATGCAAATATCACTGTTCGTTGGTTGCCTTTTGTATTAGCGGAAGACGGTGATTCGGTCTGCATTTTATTGCGTGTTTGTTATTGGCTCAGAGTTGTCCAGGAGGTGTAAACTAACGCGTGGGCAAATAGAATAAGCAAAACAAACGTACGAGGTTTTAATAAATTCTAGCTTGTCCCAAAATGAAAAAAGCGAATTTTTTTAGGTCTCTACACATAATTGGAGAGGTGTACATAGGAAGCCCGAATGGTATGTTGTTTTATATACATTAATGCTAGCGTTCCTACATTTTTTTTTTTTAGGAAAGAGTGACACCCAAGTGTCTAGGCATGTAGGCAAGATTCTAACTACAAGGGCACATGTACAAGGGGTTGGTCAAACATGGCCGCCGTGAGGGCCATGTTTACCTCCCATGCTAACCTAAATGTTCTACAAAGGAAAAGGTTGGAGGGGGGACCAGCATATGTATCGCAGAAATCCCCGACAGGAAAGAATTGCAAGTTGCGTGCAATTTATGAAGCAGAAAATGATTTCTATTATAACACAGAATGGGAAAGGATAATCTTTATTGGAAAGGGTGTTTGGGAGCATTAGAAGAGATTGGTTGGTCGGGAGGGCTGTCTTTCCCTTGATGAAGGCTCTGGAGTTTGATGGTAACCAGGGAGGCAGGTATAGGTGGTTATTTCACCTCTGCGTCCTGAAGTACTCCGTGTCAATACTACAATTTGTAAATAAACAGAAGCAACATTTTATAAAAATTGCACCACTACAGTCTGTAAGATATACAGGATGATTCTAAAATCATGGGACAAACATTGAGGGGTGGTAGAGCTCACTAAAACAAACAATTATTGTATAGGAATGTATGGGCGGAAGTGACGCGTTGAGGCACAAACACAAAAACATAACACATTAACGGAAACATAAAATGTTCATTAGCAGCATACTTAACGAATGATTCCGTACAGAAAAAGTTAAAACAGTTGCTGGAAATGCATCCACCAACAGTCACGCCTGCTTGGCGACCTCTGCATATGGCGTGATTGGCTGACAATGGTGTCATGCGTGAAATACCCGGCGTATTTGAATCTGTTCGCCAATCACTCCACCGACGCAACAAAGCTTGCATTACTGTCGGTGGCAGCAATTTTGAGCAATTATTATAAACATTGCTGTAAAAAGGCATTTAGCGGCGACGTTGTAAATAAACAATGTGTTGCATTTCATGTGTTATTTTTGTGTTTGTGCCTCAACGCGTCACTTCCGCCCATATATTCCTATACACTAATTGTTTGTTTTAGTGAGCTCTACCACCCCTCAATGTTTGTCACATGATTTTAGAATCATCCTGTATATTACGAACTGGTTCATACGAATGAATTAAGTTACTTTTTAAAAACAATTATTGTTTTTGGACGTTTGCTTATCGGTTTTTCACGTAATAATTTTCTCTATACAGTACATTACTACTTTTTGGAAGAATGATATTGTATATAAATGTGTTTACAAAAGGAAGAATGTATTATCCTATTGTAATTTTCGAAGCTCTGTTTCTGAAGATCATTCAATTTATAACCAGTATCAATTTCGCACTGTGCCGGAGTGAGTTGCCCAAACAAACCTCATATTACTAGAAGAAGCCTCTTTTAATGACAGGCCGTGAAAGCAAAAACTGGGGTTTGCCAGTTAATTGTTGTTTCTTCTATTGTGCTTTTGTGTTTCAATTCTCACTTACGAGAGCTTATTCAGAGCGCAGAGCCTTGTAAATTTCTGCCTCATCGTTGATGTTCTTTCCGCTCACTATATTTACCCCGGGCGAAACAGGCTATTTATATGACGTTACTTAGCTGTAGATTAAATGGATTTTCAGCTGCCAGGTATAAAAGGAAGCAATTTTACCGGCACAGACCCCCTCTTTCCGCGGCTTCCTACTTGAATTTCCCTGCGACTACAAATCTAACGGTTCCGTTTTCGTGAAAAGAAAAATTCTTTAGATAAAGTTACATGGTAGTCAGGCGTTGGTTATTGTACAGTTATAGACAAAGTTAAGTCTACACTGCAAAAATATTTTGTGGTGGCCACACTCATAGAACAGCCAACAAAATATTAGTTTATATAGGGAAAAATTTACTCGGTTGCCACAACCCAATATTTTGCTCAGTAAACAAAGGGGGCCGCGGTGGCTGAGTGGCTGTACTGCTCGCCTCCCGCCAAGGCAAATCGTGTTCAATCCCCGACTGGGTAACTCTGGATCTTCGCAAGTGAGGATCGTGCCGGACGATGCCACTGGTCGGCGGGTTTTCTCGGAGATCTCCCGTTTAGGATCTCAAGACCTCGATGTTAGGATCCGCACAAACCTAGTCAGTCACTCAGACACTCGAGTAAACAAAACCTGAAAAGCAACGAAATTAATTTCGTTTATCTAACAAAATACGCGTTAGAATAAACAACATCTCTGTGTTGAGCAAAAAATTAATTAGACTGTCGATAATTTTTTTTTGATGAATCAACTATATGTATTATGTTTGGCCATTGAACTGGATGCCTTCGTTCGAAAATACGGCTTGAGTGTTTATTTGTATTCTTTGCGGCCAATGGGATAGTAAAAGTGAATGCTAGTGCATTTATTAATGCTTAATAATGGTATAAACATACTAATGAAACAAGTTCAACGGGAAACTAAAAAAGGAAAGCTATAAAACTTGAAATATTTAATCTCGCACGTTGTCTAGTATTTGAAATGTGTATAAATAAAGATAATGCCATTTTCTTCAGCAGTTACTTAGCTGAAGTAGTTGAAGCGCAATGCTCGGGTGCGGATGATCTAGGGTCGAACTTCCGCTGTGCTTCCAATTGTTTATATATTAACAGAAACTTCTTAACATACCGTACGCGGAGCCAAACAAATCTTCAGTTGCACCAACCAAATATTTGTTTGGGACAACCAGACAAGAGCAACAAAATCATTTGGTTACATCAACAAAATATTCCATTTCTAGGGGCAGTGATATTTCGCGAAAAGATTATCACACAAGATACTATTCAAATCATTGTGGGGTCATCTAGCATTTTTGATTGGTTGAAGCATGTCCTGGTTGGTGTTAATTGCTTGCGCACTAATCACGAAGGTAGAGGGTCGGAGATGCGGAATCATGAGTGGCTCGGTCAAATGCGGAAACGACACCAGCAGCCAATGGAAGTATGACAACAGCCGAGGTGCATATATAGTATTGAAGCCTACTGTGTGCTCTGATTTATTCGCGAAAATACAGTGGCCCTGTCCATTGCCCCCCATAAAAACAGTAACTCAGATTATAACTCTCTCCAACACTAACTACTTTACGCCACCACATGTTGTCATCCTTGTCTACATCATAATTTACGCTTAGGATATTTGGGTGCACTTTCCGTGGACCACGTCTTCTGGCGTGGCCCTAAGAATGTCCACTCGCGATCAAGAACATGCCTCGCAGACAATACCGCACCAGTAGATATTATCCACGGCAAGTACATCGAAATATCGCAAGTGTAAATTGGGATGTATATGAGGCTGATGACACGTTTATAGTAAAGTAGTTAATGTAGAAGTGGGTTATATGTATACTTTTGAGTTATTTATGTAGATTTGGTCTGCAAGAAATAACAGCTAAAGCCAGAGGTAGACTTTTGGGAATGTTTTTTTTTTATAAAAGTCGTAATTTAGGTAATCAGACGTTTACCAGTATGTCGGAATTGGACCCCCGGGACATAATTTGTTGGAAGATAGTGAAAAACCCTTTTTCTCAGCGCGCAAATTTTTTTTTGTGTCTCACCCTCCCAAACGTTTTGTGTGGCACACGGAATATTATTGTTACCTCCAGAAAATATACTTCTGGTGGCCACAAAGGTTTAGAAGTGACAACTAAAGTAATCTTTGTTAAGAAAACAAAATGGCGTTGTGAATACCAACAAATATTTTTGAGGGTCGCACAAAATAATTTTTTTTTCCAGTGTAAATCCTAACAATTTTTTAAATCTTGATTATAATATTAAGGGTCACTTGTTTTTGGCTAAAATATTTACGCGGATACTAGGCTTCAATATCGTACATGCGCACGTGCAACCTTCCTTCGGCTATTGCTTAGTGCGAGGACTGACCACTACACGAGTGAGCCACTCTGAATTAAGTTTCTGCGATACTGATTGTTCATGGTTTGCAGACTGACAGATAAGAGTTTAACAAGTCAAATGATCCAACCACCAAAGTGGTTCTGAACTAAAGTGTTTTGGAACACAACTTGTCCTGAAATCTTTTCGCGAAAAACAAAATGCCTCTAATTATAATAAATAAATGTTCTCTATAATAAATGATCTAAATTGCCATATTGAAATTTTGGTATAACATATTCAGGCAACCGAGACATGCTGGGAGTTACCTACCACTCCAGCCAAGACCGCCGACTCTGTTGGCTGTGGCCTGCCGGCTGGCAAATAACTTACCAGGCCCTGACAGGTGAATGGCCTTGTGCCAAATTGCCAGCCAGTGGCGCCATTTTGTTGGAAAGTACAGAAGAAGTTCGTTGTATGAGTAGCTGTTTCACTTCTGTCTTCTTAAGTCTTATGTGGTGGTACACATTTATTGTACTAGCGTCTTATGGCAGTGGATACAAAGAAAAACTGGAGAGTAATTTTTACACGAAAAACTTCTTTGTACTTCAGTAAAACCAAACAGAAATCTTGAAAAATCAATAACGCAAAAAAAAACTTATTTTGATCAACGTACCCTTATTTCGAAAAATTCATCAGTCAATACTGGTTATACGCTCTTACTGTTTGAAGTTGGAAAAGCAACTGCGATGGAGCCGGGTTTGCCTGCTCAAACAATGGTATTCCAGGCATTAATCAGTCAGAAGCAGAGTTACCACCGTACACTCTACCGCAGAAATTCATTAGCAGCAAGAAACCGATATAGACTCTTCGAAGCGTCTAATGAGTTTTCGTTGTGTTATTATCCGCACCATTCAAACCGCAACAGCGATTTCTACGTTTCCAAGTAGACTTTGTATGTTGATAAGCGAGTCCTCAGCATTTATACTTTGTTAATGTACGTTGACTTTCTTATACGTAAAAATGGCTTCAATTTAATAAGGATTTCTTTAGGAACTAATTTTCGTAATAATACAAGTAAATTAAAGAAAATTTTTATGGAAGATCAACGTGGAATATGTAAAACTGTTGTTCAATTTTAACAAGTAAGTAATGTAGACTTCAAGGTTATTAAGAACATGGAGCTAAATAATCAATTTTGCATGTTTAATAATGCCACATGTTGTAAAGATACGACATTTCAGTTGTAGAATTACACCAAAATCTTTGGATACTAATTTATAAAGTAAATAGATTTGTGCGACTTTAAACTTCGGGGTCTTGAGAGCCGATGAGGGTGAAACGAGGTGCGTGTGGAGCAGCGCCGGACTGCATGGGAGGGGGAAACGGGAGATCACCGAGAAAACCCGCTGACCAGCGAAATCGTTCGGCACGATTCCCACATGCGAAAATCCGAGAACGACCCTGCCTGGAATCGAAACCGGTTCACTTAGGTGGGATGCGTCTAGTATAACCAGTACATCACCGCGGCGCCTCTGAAACCAGACGGGGACACAGAGCAGATGAGTGCACAGAGGCAAAGTGGCGTGGCGGTTCTTTTGATGTGGGCGTACCCACTCTCTGATTGGCTGCGCGAAGCTCTGGGAACGTGCCTTGCGCATGACTGGCCACCGCGTGCTGCGAAAGACTCCCCACTGGCTGCGCTTCGGGGAGGCGAGTTGAGCTACTGGACGCTGATTGGCCAACGGCGTCCCGATATTTTGCTGGCCACGTGATGTCTTTTCATTAGCGCGCGCAGCTGGAGTTGGTGATGCAAGCCGCTGTTTCACTCCTGCGTTTTTAATAATTGTGTTCACAGCTTGTCTAATTACCGGTGATCCAAATACAGACGTCACATAAATTGACATGTGCTTGATACCTAATTTGTCCTAAATTTCCTTTCCCCCTATAAATAATTCTTTGTGTTATTTTTGTTTTTTACTTGGTTACAGTCATTCAAGCCATGGCGAAACAAACCGCGGCCCAATAATAACGGCGTAGCTTGTTTTTCGCGAAAATATTCACGCGGAGACTAGACTTCAATATGCTATGTGCACACTTGCAGCCTTCCTTCGGCTATTGGCCGATGGTCTTTGTGCGAAGAGAGTCTGTTACATGAGTGAGCCAATCAGAGTTAAGTTTCTCCGATACTGACAGTCCGTGATTCGCGGGCAGACAGATACGACGCGTAACAATTCAAATGATCCAATCGTGAAAGTGGTTCCGAACTAAAGTGTTACGGGGGAAAACTTGTCCTCAAATCTTTTCGCGAATAGCAGGCACAAGTGTTACGACCTGCCACGAAATTAATTTGAGAAATTCTCGTACCTCTACACGGGAGGCCGCGGCGGTGTAATGTTCAGAATAGTCGCCTCCAAACCAGGCGAACCTGGCTCGATTCCCGACGGGATCACTCAGCCCGAGGGAATCGCGCCGGACGATGCCTCTGGTCGGCGGGTTTTCTCGGGGATCTCACGTTTCTTTATCCCTTGCATTCCGGCACTGCTCAACACTCACATTGCTTCACCCTCGTCGTCTCAAGGCACTGATGTTAAGAGCCGCTCAAAACTCTCTACTTCGCTCGCCCTCATATATTTCATTTGTATATTGCATATGTATAGTTTAAATATATAATTATATATGTGTATGTGTGTAGGGCATTACCTACTTATAATTACATTACATTGAATCATTAATTCTAACAGACTTCAATAAGAGTTCTCACGCATGGACCTCCATTGAAACATTTTTGGGTAACAAAAATTTGATACCTTTTGACAATTATTATTGTGTTGGATGTAATATGAAGTTCAAATCTATTTCAACAACCATCAACACTTTTGACAAGACGTTAAATACATATCAATATTTTTGTAGTTCGTTTCTAAAATTACTACAAATAAAACATTCAGTTTTACACTAACCCTTTCACACCCTCTTTAATTTACGATTTAAAATTTTGGAAATAAGGAATTTTTTGATGCATGCAGTACTTAAAACCGACAAAGCACTTGTTTCGTTATCATAACTAATGATTAGAGACCTGAAAAATTCGCGAGTTCAATGACCTGTAGGCTATACTCCATAGTATGTAAAATAATGCAAATCTCACTGTTCATTGGTTGCCTGTTGTATTAGCGGAATACGGTGACTCGGTTTGCATTTTATTGTGTGTTAGTTATTGGCTCAGAGTTGTCCAGGATGTGTAAACTAACGGGAGAGCCAATAGAATTAGCAATACAAACTTACGAGGTTTTGAATTCTAGCTTGTCCCGAAATGAAACAGCGAATTTTTTAGGTCTCTACTGATGATTAGACACACGTAAAATTCTCGATATTATTTAAGGTCACGCTGAACTCCAAGTTACTGTGAGTTTAACCAATTTCAACAATTGGCGAAAAATATGTCTGGCACGCCTTGGAGAACACTTGAGCCAATCATATGTGTTCAGCGGTAGGACGGCCAATCTATTTTGAGGAGATGAAGCCGATGCATAACCTTGATTACAGTGCAGCGGCCAGTGAAACCACGAACTGTAGTCGTCTGTTTATAAGGCAGTGGAGTCGGCCATGTCGCCGAAAGACAACGCGAATTTCGCTTCTCTCTACAGGTCTCAAACTTCGTGTTTGACTGTAATGATAGGAATCAATCGTAAGCCAGAGCAGGAGTGTGGTTTGCGAATCACTAGGGACAGGAAAATTTCGCGTTTTGCACGACCTGTATGCTAGACTGCACTTAGGCCATAACTAAATATTTTTCAGCCACAGGACTCTTGTCTTTCTTTTCTGCTGCCCCAGTGTGCAGCCAGTTCTATCTCAGACCAGGTGACACTTTATTCGGTGCTCGTTTCCATACGGGTATCTTATTGGCTCAGAGTTCACCTGGACGTTTCTGATAAACTGTGGACCAATTGTATAAACATAAGAGAACTGTTCATGTCCTTGAAGTCTAGCTTGTGCTAAAACTGATTCGCGAAATTTTCCAGTCCCTACTCATCAGTTCTCCACATGGAAGTTACTTGGGCACTGAGACTCGCAGAGTACAGCACCGGACAAAAATTAACCTCCCTGTGCCTCATGCGCATGAATGCGTCCACTGGGCGGAAACGCGTTGAAATACACGCGACTATAGCCTAGGATTTTATTTCCATATGCAGACTTACAAAAACTTTAATTAACCAAGGCTCGGCTTAAAGCGAGATTAGTCTTGCATCGAGGTGATCCGGCCATGCGCGCGAGTCTTGTAAAGAGACTCTCGCTGAAACATGATTGCATTAATTTGTTGCTACCCGTCGGGATGCGAGTACAACGGGACACGCGCGGCTCAAACAGATTGGAAACTGGACCGTGGTACAGCGCGGATCAGGATATCTGGCAGGTCCTTCTGGAGGGGAGTAGAATGCGCTGTTGTGTCGGCGGACACACGGATCCGAATAAATATCATCCCGGAATGTGTGACCGGACTCGGGCTCTGCATCCCTCTTCCCCTCTCCCCTTTCAGCATTAACTAGGCCGGCATAAAAACAATTTGGAAACACTGCGAAGCCCCGCTGAAGCTCCAGGGATATTCAAGGTGCGTATCAAAGGAAATTTGAGGGAGGTATGGAGACATCCTACCCGTATGAAACGAATATAATACAATCCATTGTTCACGCGAAATAAATACACTTCTCTCCCGGAAAAATTATCGCTCTCTCATTTAAAATCTGCAGTAACAACTAACTTTAATTAATTGAATAATCAAATTTACGGAACAGGCAAGTATGTCAAAGAACTCTCTCCTGCGAAATTTAGGAGTGAGTGATGTTCTGCAGACTTCGGTTCCTTTGATGTGAGCTTACCCATTCGCGGATTGGCTAAAGCGAGGCTCTGGGAACGGGCACTCTTTATGACGCTACTTCGTGGAGTCGAGTGGAGATATTTGGTTGGCTCTTAACAACAATGTGGATAGAATATGTTCTTGAAAAAATCGGACTTAGCAAAGAAAACTTCCATCAGAAAAAAAAACTATAACTGACTGGTGATAAAATTACCACAATTAAAAAAAAAAATTTGGCCCACGGTGGTGTAGTGGCCAGACTCCTCGCCTCCCACTATGGCGAACGGGATTTAATCCCCTGCCAGGCCACTCCCAGGTTTTCCCCATTTGGAATCGTGCCAGACAATGCCGCTGATCGGCGGGTTTTCGGGGTTCTCCCGTTTCCCTCGCCCTTGCATCCCAGTGCTCCTCCATTGTCACCTCATTTCACCCTCATCGGCTTTCAAGACCTCGTTGTTAAGAGCCGCCTAAATCTCTCGATATTTCAAATGCGTGCTCCACGACGGTCCAAAAGTCCTCTGTTGCCCGCTAACTCTTGCACGCCCTCCTGCGCCAGGCATTGGAGTGAACTCGCAGGACCCGGGACATAATTTAGTTTCGGCTCGAGCGCGCATGGCCAGAGGTTAACACTCCCAGCCACAGTCCCCGTTGTGCCAGACACTACAACGCACCAGGCAGGTTCATGTGGTCTGAACTCCTCTCGCCAGTAAAACAGTGGCCACTCTAGTGAACAGGTTTCGTGCGATTTAACACTCCGAGCGCTGCCCACGTGATGCTATGTCGACTGAATTCAACTTAGTTGTACGGAGTTTGCTGCGAAACCACGACATCCGCGTTATTTGAAGACGCGAGCGGAGAAGTATTACTTCGACAGCACGCTTTCGTAATATCCCGTCAGCAACGCTCAAGGAGTCAATTACTAGAGACTGGCGAAATTAGCGTTATTATTTGTGGACGAGTTAAACTTTAAACACGTGTGCCTTTGCAATGTGCTTGTCGCTGGACCATACTTTATCTCACACGACCTGGATAGGTCTGCGCCAATAAATGAACACTTCACAATCGTGTACCCCAATCACGTGCAGTTCAGGCAGAAAGGGCGTGGCTTCACCTCTATGCAGCAGCCAATGGAGAAATGTTGTCAGCTGCAGTACAGCCAGTACTGTGAAGTTCAGCCCGATGCCGATTTATAACATGAATTTTGCATGTGTGTATAAACTACTATAATAAACAGAATGGATTGGATATTATTATACGTAGGAGAGAACACTCGAACGGGCCACTTTCAACTGGGCATTCTATTGGCAAAGAGCCGGCCAGTAAAAAACTTTGTACCACGTTGTGAGAACCAATAGGAAGGTCGTAAAAGAAGAATACAGAGACCAAGAGAATTGATAGTCATACTGTTCCGAATATATAGGCTGTTCACGATTACATCCAACTTTTCTGAAGCCCTGTCAAAGTACCTCTTGCATGATATTCCTCGCCTGATGGAAACAAAGCTTAACCAAGTATAGAAAAGTAACCAAAGCGACAACGCACGGGATTCGTGCATACTCAATCTAATTCTATTTTACACTGGAACTATTTTTTCAAGGCGTTTCCAACCCACCTTTTATTCTCCCTGTATTTGTTCGTATTAATTATAAGCGAAAAATTATCATTTATAGGCAGAATACATAAAAAAAAGTTCAATTCGAGTTAAAACTAGATAATTTTATGTTAAAAAATGTATAAAACGTTTTTAATACGTCACATATTTAAGAAATAACCAAATACATCATGCATAGTGTGATTTACCAAAGGTTTGATTAAAAGATAATTAAGTTACTGTGAATAGACTATAGGTAGAGCTAGTGATTTTTCGCGAAAAAATATGAGTATACGGTAGACTTCAATACTATAAGCACCCAACAGCAATTTGTCTATTGCCATTGGCTGCTGTCTGCTTGAGAAGGCGTTTTCATATTTGACCGGGCAAATCAGAATTTGGCATCATCGGCACGGCACCTTCGTGAATCGTGTGCAGACAGTTAAGACGTGTCAAAAAGTAATTCAGCCAATCAAGATAGCTAGACGACCATTCAGTGTTTTGAAATATAAATTGTATTGAAATCTTTTCGCGAAATCCCACTACCCCTAACTATAGGTGACACACTTCAAGCTTGTCTTGGTTGTCAGTGAAACTGTACCGCATTCTAGGTGTTAACCCATTCAGATCGGATTTATTCGATGGTTTTAGGTATTTAAAATAAGACATTTTGTGACGCGTTCTGAACCTCGAACTGACAAATCGTTTGGTTTGTTATCAAAAGAAACGAGATGCCGACTTCGTGTTCGCCTATAGGGATAAGAACGAACATAACCTAGAAGAGTGGCACGTCATTGGACGTTAAGCCTCGCAGAGTACAGTTCCGACCAGAATTAATATTCCCATGCGTTAATGAGTGAGTGAAGAGTTTTGGGCGGCTCTTAACATCGTGGTGAGGGTGAAGTGAGGTGAGTATGTAGCAGAGCCGGAATGAAAGGGCAGGGGAAGCGGGAGATCCCCGAGAAAACCCGCCGACCAGCTGCATAGTACGGCACGATTCCCACTTGCGAAAATCCGCAGTGAGCCAGATACAGTAGTACAGAGTACAAAAGGAAAAACGTTGGCGTGCGTCGCGAACTCCAGCGAAAACCACTACACTGGCCGGCAACATGGCGGAATGTCGTTCGTCAGTCGGCGCCGGGAAAATAGCTTGCCAGAAGGTGGCCCCACCAATAGGGACTCTTCCGCAAAGTGCAGTGACCAATCAGACCTAACGCACGTTTATAGAAGCTCGCGCAACCGCTGACAGTTTCTGAGTGCGCTTGACCACTTTGCTTCCGAATTAATTTACGCGCTCGAGTGTTGCAATCGTTCGATATTTTGGAGTGAGCTGTACTTCTCGCAACCGCTGAACAAGATGCTATCACAGACTACATAAGAGTACAGAGGTGAAACTAACCGCTTATTCCACGGGCTCCAGCCGTAAACGTCAGCAACATGGCGTCACTAGCCACGCCTTTGGCCAATCAGCGCCTGGCAACTTACTTGCCGACCGGCAGCTCAGCCAGTAAGAGACGTTCCTCAGCACGCGGTAGCCAATTCGAGCGCTAGGCCCGCCTACAAACACTCGTGCAGTCACTCAACGAATGGGCACGCCCCCTTCAAAGGAACCGCCACGCTATCTCGTCTCTGCGTACTTATTTACTCTGCGGTGCTGTGTGTTCGGTGTTATCGGCACTAACCATACAGCAACGAGAGGTTTCATAAGTTCGATAACTCGCAAGGAAGATTCTCTATGAAGGCTCTTCACGGTAAAGTGAGCACTTTTGAAATAAACCTTTTTACAAATGTCACTCTCCGTTCCCACATATGTTTTGACGAGCACACTAACTGGCGTGCGCCCAGCTAAGGCTGTTGCCTGGTTGAGAATTACGTATAGGGAAATACATGTTAATGAAATTCGGTTTTTTTTAGACAATTGGAAAGATATAAATTTGAAACAAAAACCTATGCGTGAGAAATGATTTCCTCGAGCTCTGTATCGAGACAAATATAGCCATTTGTTTTACAGTAATTTATTACATACTTATTAGTTTTTTATGATCTTCCTAGGAAACAGACTATACAATAATGTTACGAAATATTTTGATAGCAAACAAGCCCAATGTTTCTGCTCAAAAATGTCCATGGTGGTATATATCTCTCTTTAACAGGGAAAAAAAAAATGAATTTCATTAACTTGTATTTTTCCATACCAAATTCTCAACCAGGTAACATCCTTAAGTTAGTATAAGACGGAGAGATAATAGTTCCATTTATTAACGTTGAATTAAAAGTGTCATGTAAACATCTGTGAATACTGAATTAATTAATTTTCCTTTTTAAGTTGTTTAGTGGCATATAAGATTAAAAATTAGTAAATTTTTAAAATATGTAGTTTTCTAATAATTTTACAATTTCAGTTGACTGACGTACGATTAAATTGATGAGGCACACGGCAATGTTAATTTTACATATGGCGGAATAATACATAACGTACATACAATCAGATCCTAAGCAGGGCTTTCGGAAGTGCTCAGTTTACCGTGAACAGCCCATAAACACCAGGCGCCGATTCCTTACTGTTTACAGTGTCGGTCATTAGTGTCCTTCGTGAGCGACGTATCCTCAGTCGTGGACACACGGACTAAATATGTTCAATAACAGGAGCCCACTCGCTTCTTCGCTTCTGTATACACACCTATCTGTTGCTTAGTCTTGTAGTAATTTAAGTAATTCTAAGTAATAAGCAATCTAAGTAATGCTTTAAGTAATTCTAAGGATGTTTATGTCGCGAGATATAGTCCATTCAGGGTTACTTGACACTTTTTATGAACACCTGCTAAATTTCTACTTTTGGTTACCGATTGCGTACCCTTCCGCTACACGTAAACATAAACACTGCTATGTGACGTGTACGTTTTAACTGTCAAATGCCTTGTTTACTGTTTACAGCTGTTCAAAGAATCCTGTCATATTACAAAAACCATTACGTACGAATATTCACAATTTAGGCCTATAACCTTATTTATGTTCGCTTTATGACTTTTAACGATGTCTGTATTGACGATAGTTCTTTCGGATATTACGTTACCTTGTTAATATTACGCAGCAACTGTGTTTAACCCTGCTACAATTGTGGGCGAAATAACTGTATTATTTAATATCTTGTTATTGGCGTGTATTGGTTTATTTCGTTAAAAGGACGGCCTTATTTGGAATAAATATTCAAACGAAGGAGCAACGAGTCCAACGAAAAAAACAGTAAATTCAAACACTCAACTCGTGTCGCTAATTTTTTGTACGTAGCAGCGACAAACTTAAAGGAGAGTGGTGAACATGCACACAAATAGGCCTACTGTATCTTCTATTCTGCTCATATTTCTTTGCATAGGTACTTAGTTTCAACTAGGTTTATGCAACAATTTATTGAAATTATTTTGGCTGGGCTTAATAATTTGTTGGGATTGTGGCATACATTCAAATCACAAAAACGTACGCACTTCACGTAATTGTGTTTCAAACACCTAGGGCGAAGATACGCTGTGATAAATAAACAAACTTCCTTTAAAATAATTAATTTTGTAATTAAAACAGTTCACAGTTGAAACGTATAGATTTCGGACGTCCAATATTGCAGTCACACACATACCGGGCCAGCGTAACGACCACGATGCAGTCACATCCTTACACATGCAGCGGTCTCGACATATGTTCAAGTATATTTATAACTACCATGGGAACACTGACTTATCAAAACATCGTAACTTGCCTAGGTAGGTTTAAAAAACACAACATGTACAAACTTGATGTGGTATTTTGAATTATATTTTGGAGCAAGAAAAATTATCGCCTCGTTGAGCAACAGCAACATGCCATGCCATGTCACCATTCGCCATTCGTCACTGCTGCCAACTTTGGATTTGAAACCCTCCCATCATACATCTAAATATATAGTAATATAATAAGTATATACAGTGGAACTTGGATAATTCGAACTTGGATAATTCGGAATTCGTGGTTAATTCGAAGTTTTTTCCTGGTCCCTTGAATTTCCTATGCTGGCAATTTAAAATTTTCGTGGATAATTCGAAGTTTTTTTTGGATAATTCGAAGTTTTTTATCCTCGGAAGTCATAAGAGTAGACAAATACCCTTTGAACTAGAAGCAGATCTAAAAGTCCATGTGTTGTGTTGTGATTTGCTAGTGCTTTTGAAATGTAGTGGGAAAATGATAAATGCCTTCAGCTCATTGAACTTTATGGGGAGAACGGTTTAGTGCAATTTCTTGCCATCAGAAACGATGATTGCCATAATCTGCGTTTCCGTCTCCGTTGCTTAGTTAATTCGGACAATATCAAAAATGATGCAGCACAAAAACCAAGCTTTGCTGGTGCCATTTCTGAATGTTCGGGAACAACTGTTCATGTTCAGGTTTTGTAAACGAAAATCTCCCTGGGCGTTCGCAAACTTTTGCAACGAAAGCGAGCGATTGCAAACGTTTGCGAACAATGCGCGCTCGGTCTAACGCCACGTTAAGCTTGCGTGTTTGCGCAAACGGTATGTAACACATAGATCGGGATCTGACAGTGGGATTGGCTGGCTTCGCGCCAATAGACAGAGGACTCGACGGCGCGGCTCCTTGTTGTCAAGCGCTTCCCCTCCCCTCCTCTTTGAAGGCTCACAGTCAGTCCAGTCGAGGCCTATCGCCACCCGCATGCAACCGCTTCGTTGTGCCGCGAGACGTATTGTCGCGTTCCTTCATGCTAATTTCGCTCTTTTTACAAATTCTTCAATGTCTCTTCCTAAACCACGCCGCTCAACGTACAAGACTTTAACGTTGTCTGAGAAGGTCAAGGTGATTCAGGAAGTTGAGAAGGGCATGAGGAAAAAAAGCGACATAGCGAAACAGTATGGCATTGCTCCCAGCACATTATCAACGTACCTGAAAGATAAAGACAAGATTTTTACCGACTGGGCTCAACAAGGTAGCGGAGACAGGAAGAGAGCAAGAAAGGCCGAATATCCTGATATTGAAGAATGCGTTTTGAAATGGTTTACTCAGGCCCGTGAAAGAAACATTCCACTTAGCGGTACAACAATAAGGACTAAAGCTGAAGAATTTGCCTCAAAAATGGGCCACAAGGACTTCAAAGCCAGTACTGGATGGCTGGATGGCTTTAAACACAGAAATGACATTGCATTCAGAACAGTTAGTGGTGAAAGTGCTAACGTAGATCAGAACGCTGCTGAACAATGGAAAACAAAACTAGCAACAATAATTCGTGATACAGCCGCTAAAGACATATTCAACGCTGACGAAACTGGGTTATTTTACAAGTGTACCCCGAACAAGACAATGGCATTCAAGGGAGATCGTTGCAGCGGCGGGAAAAATAGCAAAGAACGAGTGACTGTTTTAGTTTGTGCAAATATGGATGGGTCAGAAAAACTTCCTCTTTTGATGATCGGCAAATCGGCGAACCCTCGCTGCTTCAAAAATGTGAAAACAAAGCCTGTTGAGTACGAAGCTAACCGGAAGGCTTGGATGACCAGTGCGATTTTTGAAAAGTGGCTGATTAAATTGGACAAAAAGTTTCAAAAGCAAAACCGAAAAATTTTGCTGTTTGTTGACAATTGTACCGCTCACGGCAAACTCCCTCGTCTAAAAAATATAACTGTCGTTTTTTTCCCGCCAAATATGACGTCGGTTGTTCAGCCCATGGATCAAGGGGTGATCAAGAACTTTAAGCATTATTTCCGTGCAGACGTGGTGGAACGAGTGCTGACCTTCGCAGACGACCAAAATGTTAAAATCGATATTTTGGATGCTAGCCGAATGTGTTTGCACGCCTGGCAAAAAGTTAAACAGGAAACGATCGCCAATTGTTTTAGGAAAGGTGGATTTTACCTAAACAGTGAAGAAAGCCATGAAGACGACAATTCTGTTGAAGTCGAAGACAACTTTCTTCAAGAAAATTGGCAACAAGTTGATGCCGATTTACCGTGCGAAGAATTTTTGAACGTTGACAACGATTTAGCTGTTTGTGGAGAGCCTACTGATGAAGAAATAGTGGCCGAAGTCTTGCAAAAGAGTCAACCCCAGCAAGAGTCTTCAGACGAAGAGGAAGAGAGTCTTCCCGAGGATCAACGCCGAGTCCCCACGACAACACAGGCCATGCAAATGATCAAAGATCTGACAATGTTTGTGGAGGCACAAGAAGGTGTGGAAGAAGACGTTTTCCGATCTCTTCAAAACTTACGAAAATTTGCTGTGGGTGTCAAAATGAACAATGTTAAGCAACAAGAGATCTCAAGCTTTTTTATGAAAGATAATTAACGAAATCATTCTGTGATTTAATTGATCTCAGCCAGCCAGTTTCGAAACCAAAAACTTTTTATTTCCTATAGGTTTCAGAAAAGTTTTTACATATGTATTTAAAACAGTATATGTACTGTATAATTTTGTTCATTTTTAATTTTTGTTCGTCCTGATTTTATAAATTTGTGTTCAAATAAGTTCGTAAATAAACATCAAAAGCGTTTAACTGAGTGTTTTTCTGTCATTTTAAAACCCTAGCATACCCCTACTAACCTCCATCCATCCTGTATCGTTATTTTGGATAATTCAAATTCGTGGATAATTCGAAGTTTGTTTTGGTCCCTTGAGCTTCGAATTATCCAAGTTCCACTGTAATATATAATAAGTAAATATATAATAAGTAGATACCTGAAAAATTAACTGTTTCATTTCGGGACAAGCTAGAATTCAAAACCTCGTACGTTTGTATTGCTTATTCTATTGGCCCACCCGCTAGTTTAAACCTCCTGGACAACTCTGAGCCAATAACAAACACACAATAAAATGCAGACCGAATCACCGTGTTCCGCTAATACAACAAGCAACCAATGAACAGTGATGTTTGCATTATTTTACGTACGACAATGGAGTATAGCCTACAGGTCATTGAACTCGCGAATTTTTCAGGTCTCTAATAGTAAGTATTCAAATATTAAAATCACTTTTCAGTTGTAAATTGCACATTCAAAAATCATTATTTTGATGTAATAAGTATGAAATATGCTAAAATTGGAAACATGTATCATTTTCCTGATACTACTAGCGGTGCGAAACTTCCTGGGGGAGAGAGAGACAGAGGGAGAGAGAGAGAGAGAGAGAGAGAGTGAGAGAGAGCGACAAGCTCCGCTCCACTGACAGCCTATTTGAAGTTTCTTGCTCGGTCGAAAAAAAAAACGCCATATCACTAAGGACTAAGCACTGTATTTTGCGCTGGTATTTTTAACTGTAACAATGAAATATGTTTACATCAGGGCTACCTAAACAAAAAGATATTTCAATAGGCAATGTTTAGTTTACACATATTATACCAAAAAAGTCAGTTAAAACAATATTTTAACTGTGAAATATATCTTACTAGCGGTTGCCAAAACATCGCTGTTCTCACTGTTTTTAATTCGTATTGAATACGACATAAATATTACAAGTTATTTAAGATGATAAGTTAAAGTTTCATTTATTCAACAAATAATACTTTTAAAGTTAATCAGTGATATGTACTTGTGGTATGCAAGTTATTTAAAAAAAAACAGGTTATCATAGTACTTCCAGGGTGATTTTTCAAAGCTTTGTTTCAAAACATCCGAAGAAACAGACTATAGGTAAGCTATAGTCAGGGCCGGATCCTAAAGCTATGAAGGTGAATGGGGCCTCGAGTTCAAGAGTACGCAGATTTATAAAAGTGTCGGAAATATGTTATACAAGAACAAAAGTATTTTTAAGTGTTCTTGTGGCAAGTTTCACGGATATACTAGTTAATTCATATACAAGAATAATATAATTGCAATGATTTATTACACGCGTTAAAATAAATCAGAATATAAATAAGAACAGTTTGAGAATTTACAGTTCCATAAAATTGATATCCTACATAGACGACAGTAATAGTACGTGAAATTAAGGAAACATTAACATGAAACAAATGCCTTTGGTAATTACTACAGGTACACCGTGGCTACAGAATACTTAAAAGTACAGAAGTGAACCAGTCGCTTCTACCAGCCCTGCACAGTGTCGCTCTTATCGCATGCGCGTTTCTCGGCATCAAAAGCGGAGATCAGCTTCATATAGGTAGGCCCCTTTACGGCTTGGAAGCAGAAGATATTTTCACCTTTCGTTTCAAATATCGAGTTTTAAAAGCTTTTTTATAAGTAAACTTTTATTTTTATTTTTTGAAATTTTATAACTTGCTACATAACATAATACGTTCACCATGAGCCAAGCTAGAAGCAACAGGAAATTAGAAATCTGTCGGGTAGTGGAAAGTCCCAAAAATAATTTCCTCCTTGAAATTCCGCACCAAATACAAGGAAACAAAATGTAGTATATACAAAGTGAGTGAATTCAGTGCTCAAGTAGGTGGTTTATTCAGCACAGGAAATTAAATTTTTTGCCACCACCATATTTTCTACGAACGAATATTTCCCAAGAATATTTCTACGAACCTACGCCGGTTTTGCACGCTCAGGTAGTGAAATTTTGGCCTCAAATTCTTTACCTATAATATAAACAAAATGTTCAGTAAACTTTCTAAAATGCAATGGATACTAGCCTTTATACACAGAATACAAAATTTACCATTCCTAAAGCTGCAAATATAGGAATATTCTGCGTTCCTGCGCCTTTGGGGGCCGCGGTGGTGTAGTGGTCAGAGTACTCGCCTCCTACCAAGGTGAACCAGGCTCGATTCCAGGTGGGGTCACTCCAGGATATTCACATGTGGGAATCGTGCCGGACGATGACGCTGGTCGGCGGGTTTTCTCGGGGATCTTACGTTTCCCGCGTCGTTGCATTCCTACGCTGCTCCATACTCGCCTCGCTTCACCCTCATCGGCTCTCAAGACCTCGATGTTAATAGCCGCACGAATCTCTTTACTCTCCACGACGCATTTGACTTGTTTTCTTAGCTAAAGTGCTCAGTAAGCATTTTTATTTTGTATTTGCACAAAAATTTCTTTGAAAGCCAGATACGAAAGAAATTATTGTAACTCTACAAATCAATTACAGGAAATTGTTTACTGTGTAGGAAAGCTTACATAGATGTATGGGGAAATAAAGGCCGTCCCGGGTAAAGTAAGCACTTTTCAAATAAACTTTTGAAAAAAAAAAAACACTTTCCGTCAACTTCACAGGTGCTACCGTACAGAATGCTACGCAGGTTCCCAGTTAAGCTGTTCAGTCCCGCATTTAATTTACGTTATCACGGCGTTGCACTCGTTACATTTTTTTATGTGTGCTGTACCAACGTCGAGCGCGTTTTTCGAAACCAGTGAACAACTCACTGCGTGTTCGTCGGTGTCCGCACTAACCATTCACAGACGAGATGCGCATAATTGTCGACGAATCAGATCACTCGGAAGTGAGGACGCCTGGAACACTCGGCCACTGAATCCTGGGCCGACCTTGAGAGTCATTCATTTGCAACATTCCCTCGACCATGGACACGGGGAATGGACGTGTTAAGTTGGCAGCGAATCGAGAAAAAAAGTTCCAAGTACTGAAGTCGTATTGGGAGTGAAATATTTAAATTTTTTGACAAATCGAGTTGGTATTCTTCTGCAGGAAAAAAAAAACTGTAGAGTAGGAAATTGAAATTTTAGCAACACTTTTAGCTTACTAACAGTTTTTAGTTTTTACCTGGCAGACGCATGAATAAAGTCTATCTAAATTTAACATATCGTGGAAGGATAAAAAACGGCTAGAAATTGTAGACCTTAAGGGGGAAATATCTATACCATTTTGGATTTTTCTTACAAATCTTCGTAATGAAAATTTATGACCAGACATAAATATCAAAACTAGACATGACAAAGAGGACTACTTAAGGAATTATTTGAAATTTGTACGGTTACAATTATACCTGTATTTTCCCTCGTGGGATTGACATTATTATATAATTAGGTATTATTCGATTACAGTTAAACGTAAAAATAATCACGTAGAAAAATAAGATGTATTTCTAAATACCTATTAATATGTTCCCCATGCCATGACTTAGCTTGGTTTCTAAATATTGACTGCGATAATTAAGTAATGGATAAAAATACCCAAATCCACGATGTCGTGGATAGTTCCGTCTTAAGCCGGGCTTTCGAAAATGCGCAATCAACACTGAACAGCTCATACTTTACCACAAGTGCTTTCTCAATACGCGTAGGCCTACACACAGATGTGGTGAATTTTTGAACTATTTTTTAGAGTGGACATTCCTCGCCTCGGTCGGCTCAGAGGGTGTGATTCGAAGCCCCAGGACGAAGCTAGTTTGTGCTGTTATCTGCGTCACCCTATTCACCCCCCTTCACTTCTGCTCCAGCCATGACTACAATCAATTCACGCAGTATCCCCAGACACCGGGTCATCCTTGCGGACACTGCAATCAGACAAGTTTGCCACTCACTAGACGTCCCGCAAGCCAGATAGGAGATTGGAACCAGGGTTGCCTCCAATGACTACGTTAACAAGTCGATTTAATTTGTCGTCTTCAGTATTCTTAATCCCCTAAAATAAACATCTAAGGTGTAAAACGAAAATTAGGGGAAAAAAAACGTAAACAGTTCTCGTCGATATGAAATAATAATAATGGCGTGTGGGGAGTGCACCCAAGGCAAGGCAACACCCTCCGAGTGACGGTCTTTCCACCTGGGACCCATAGGTGACCGTCATCCCCGAGTATGACAGAAGTGAGACCCTAGAATGGAGCGGCGCTGGAATGCAGGGGCGGGGGAGGCGGGGGTACCCCGAGGGGACCCGCCGGCAAGCGGCATCGTCCAGCGCGATTCCCACGTGCGAAAATCCGGGAGTGAACCCGCCGGTGATCGAACCCGGATCGCCGTGGTGGGAGGCGATTGCCCTGGACACTACGCCACCGCTGCCCCTGTCGATATGAAAATTATAGATTTATTAATGAATATTTTGCAATGTTTTTTTTATAGAGTATCTGTTACTGAACATCTGTGGTTCGCAAGGACGCCCCCGAGACGATTAGTATTTCAAATCGTCCAGTCACGAAAGCGGACCTGAGTAGAAGTGTTTTGAAACACAACTGTACAGGATATATTTTCATAAATTCTGCTATCTCTAGTGATAACAAAACACGTACTGTCTAAGTATCAGTTGTTGTAAGACATTGTTAAGTACTTTTCACGTCATAAGTTTCCTCTTTTGCAACGCATGGAATGGAGTGGAGTTGAGAGATTTGGGCGGCTCTTAACAACGTGGTCTTGGAGCCGGTGAGGGTGAAATGAGGCGGAAATGGAGCAGCGCCGGAATGCAAGGGCGGGAGAAACGTGAGATTCCCACGAAAACCCGCCGAACAGCGGCATCGTCCGGCACGATTTCCACTTGCGAAAGTTCGGGAGTGACATTAAATGGAAAATTAATATTTACGTTAACGGGAAAGTATGTTCCGTCACATTTGGATTTCGGAACAAAATGAGATTTATTAAGGGAGAGTTTGGCATACAGAAAATTTCTGCCGCAAGGTGCACTTTTAACCTGGTCGTAGATTGACACATTCGGTTTCTTTGTTTATAGAAGTTCGCGTGTGGCTAAAATTGTAATATACTAAAGTAGATAGAAAATAGTGGAACTGGGGCAGGGGCTTGGGGCTTAGGAGGGTAGGATCCATATGGCATCTGGCAGTGGGCCAGTTGTGGCATCTAGCAGTTGACCACAGGTGACCTTTTATCTTGACCTTTGACCTTGACCTCAAATGTCCAATTCTCTGAAAACCAAGCAGACAAAATTAATGATGAATCTGGCAGATAAGAACAATTATATAAAGCACTATGTAAATTTTAAACAAGCAAATGAGCATGGTCTACAAATGACGGAGATTATTCTTCGTGGAGGACGCGGGGCAGTAGCGGTAGGTGTTGGCCATGTTATATGAAGATATTTCATTAAGTGTCAGCTATCTCATTGGTTTTGATGCACTATATATCTCCTAAACCTCTTCGGTGATTTTCACAATGTCGGACATATAGTTTCAAGCTGAACTTTTCTCTCTGTATATAATAGGCTTTGCATTAAACCTGATGTTTTAGATGTTGGTATAACATTATTGTCCACACACATGTAAATTCTATAACTGTACTGCCCATGTTTCAGGTAAGCCATTGCGTATGATTGTTTGAGGTCTGGTTCACATGGTGTAACATACATCTGCATGGCTTCAAAATCTGCATATATTACTATTGGAAGCTTAGTAATTTTTTGATAATTTTAAAATTTCATAATTGGAAGCATATTGTTTGATGTTGGCTGAGGCATCTCTATTCTCGCAGGAAGATGAGGTTTGCAATGTTTCAAGTGATGCTCAAGGGTTTCCTCCCCAGTGAGGCCAGTAATGCGAGGAATATCTTGACAGTATGTCAAGTACCTTTTGCATACATGTATATATGCACTATGTCGTGTCAGCTGTGAATGTATCAGCCTATAGAAACTTATAATTAAGGTGTAGAGGTTGTTGTTGTCATCAGTCAGGAGTAGCAAGTCGAAATTATCAGGTTTTTCCTCATTGCATATACGAATGGGCACCACCTTCCCATCTTCGAGCGAATAAGGAGTCACAGAAACCCCAACGTTATTCTTCTGAAACATACGTATTTGGCTAAGGGGGGTTGGGGATCTCGAATCCACTGAAATTAAATTTGCCTTCCAAGCTGCGATATCTCTTGTTGACACATTCTGGGTGGTGCTCCTTCCACGAATATTGACAGGATAGCCCACTTGAAGCATTCTTGATCTTTGTTCTGGGGATTAATTACTACCTTCCTAGACTTGATACGTGTTGTTAAATCGATGTAGGATGAAGCTCTAAGTGGATCAAGCTTATTGATCCATAGCTGAAGACGTTTTAAAGAGGTGAGGGTACAACCACTTCCCTTCCTCTGGTATTCTTCTTCTTCCTTGCAGATATTTTTGTCGGTAGCCATTACTGCATCTTTAATATAATCTAAGTTGTATAGAGGTATATTTTTTTTGACTTGGAGCATGATGGTCTTCTTGGTTGTCATGCGGCTCCGGTCTACCACAAATACAATCAAACCATATGTTAAATTTGATGGCTCCCTGTGTTTCCAATTCCAGAGTTAACTGATTGATAATGTTCTCTTTCATGTCATTCAGACATGTACATATGTTGCTCGTTGTAGTAAATGTATTCTCTGCAATGAGAGTCTTCAAATTACGTCTGAAGGCTGTCTCTACCAACACGAACCCATTATCACTAGGTTCGCCAGCCCCGACGACAACTCTGCGATGGCGAGAGCTGCCCTTTGTCGAAATCAGACGAGCTGGAACATATGGCCTTGTTTGTGTGTCAACATGTCGACGCTTCGCTGGAGGGGCAGTGAGACCATTAGATTTAGAGCTGTGCGCCTTCAATTTGTCAGATCTGGCAAACTGCCTCCCACATTTATCACATTCTAAAGTTTTCCTTTCTGGGTTCATCCAGCAGATATGCTCGTATCTTCTTGCATCGTCAGTGTTAGCGAAATTCTCGTTGCAGAATTTGCAGTTAGTAGTTGCCTTCTGCTGGATTTGGCCAGTGCAGCCTTGTATGTGTTTGGACATGTTGTCCTTGCGGGCAATTGACACCCCACACCTGTCGCATTTCTGTTGTTCTTCCTTGAAGGGGTTGAGCCTGCAATTTCTCTCGTGCCGAAAGCCATTCTTGCGATCAGTAAACAATTTATTACAGTGCCCGCACTGCAGCTCTGGTGGAGGCATAGTATTTACCACAGTCGAAGAAGTGGAAGGAAGGGAAGATATGAAAGACTCGTCGACATCGGATACCTTGCCATCCATGGCGTGTGTTGTAGGAACAGTCACCTGCACAGGCACAAAACACATTTAATAATACTGACAAGCAGACATAATGATATGATGGGATATTGGGACAATGTAGGGGTAGTTAGAAATAAAATATAATATTTAAACATGGAATTCATACCAGAAGAAGAAGAAAGATGTGTGATGTACTGCGTTAGCAATGATAGACTACGATGCTAGTATCCTTCACGCGACTACTCGATTCATCTTGGGAGAGAGGGAGTTGAGACGTGCGAACCGTGAAGTATGTCAGCTGGACAAACACATTCCGCATTGATTAGTTTCCACGTAAATAATAAATTACAGATAAGCCATCCAATATTCAGTTTAAACAAATTCTTACTTCAAAGAAACATAAGTCTAGCAGTCTATGACTGGCACCCCAAGCTTGGCCGTAGTCGGTCGACGGGCCACGCATGACTTGACGGAGGGACTTGCGTACAGGCACAGCCGTTCCCTAGGAACTTTAAAACTTTTCATTTCACAAAATTACAATAAAACAGACACTTAAATGTTGGTCATATTTAGCTCAAATGGTGTGAATTCAAAATAAAAAAACTTTAATCATCAGTGTGTGCATGTGTGTGTGTAGTCTATCATATAATACGTCGTATCTGATATTAAAACCAACACCATCCATCATCATAATCACAAAGTCGAAATACCAGTTTATTTATACTTATAAAAATATTAATACACTATATTGGATTTGAGCCTGGTTTAGTGTAGGTGAATAGCTACGATGTAACATGGCTAGTGGACACACTATTTGATTAAATGCATGATTGTACTGCAAAAAGCCGGCCAACTGTTAATTTTTAGGGGTACAACTAAAAATAATACGTCTAGTATATTTAACATGTACGATGTGGTAGAAAAATGAATTTTAGGACGTCGTATATGTTTTTAACGTTAACTGGTATGAAAATAAAATATAACTTAAAACATTGTATGCACGTCGGATATCTACTTTACTATTTAAAAATTTTTCAATTGTTTTCCGACATTTTTTTTATTAATTGATACAGATTTGCTTTGAAAGTATGTAAAATTTTGTATTTTATATCAATATAATTTTTAATGAGTACAGCACTTCTCAGGGCAAGGATTGAACTCCAGCATTCTTGCAACAAGAGACCGAAAGGTATGTATGCACAAGTCTCCATACATTGTAAATCAAACTCTCGTTCACGTTTTTTTCCCCTTTTAAAAGTACGTGTTTTCTATCCACGCATCAGTTTAACTAACAAACAACACGACGTAATTTTTATAACGGAGCTGTCAAAGACGATGGTCGAAGAGCATCGTTTGACTAGTAACACCGAAATTTTATTCCGAACACATCTCCAAATAATTGCAATGCATCTTACATAAGTATGTATATATTTACATGTACCCAACAAAATAATTTTTGAAGCTCAAAGAAAAAAGTTTAGATTTAATAAAAAAAACTTTATCCTAATAAGATAGAATTGGAAAAATGATAGCCTACAGAATGCTATCAACACATTTTAATCACACACAGAAAAACTTCACAGGCACCACGATGGTTATACGAAGTGGACATTCATTGAACATATTAATTATTTTTCATTCACAGATATAAATGTCATAGTTTCTATTTTGCAACATACAGGCACATACTTCCCGATAGCATTAAAAATTTCATGCACATGTTAACAAGTGTCAAAAGTGTTTTTTTTTTCCTTTATTTAATTGGGTTTCGGTGAGCGATGGTAATAAGTTCAAAGTAAGCACAATTCATCTAATAATGTTTCATATTGATGATAAATGCTCGCACCAGTCGTGAAGAAAGTTGGGGGAAGCGTGAATGATAGCCAATGCATATATACAATAGCTAGCGGTTACTTTCAATCAGATACAAGCCAGGTTATGTGACGGTAATCGCTAATATAAAGCATTCATCACTCAACGTGACAATTTTTTTTCCGTTCACTGTCTGTAATACTACTTACGAATGTAGTATTTCCAACATGATAAATCTCGCTGACAATAGGCCAAGAAAAATAAAGATAGCTTTTTCAGAAAACTGCACGTAAGCTTTGGTAAGCAACAGTAATAAATTAAGACGATTGGATACATAGTACATTTACTAGAAAAAATCCTCTCGCATTGAAAACATATTTTTAAAAATTCTCACAAGTATTGTAGCTCTGTAATAAATTTAAAAAAATAAAAGTGATACTATATGTTAAGTGGTGCTGATAATAATTCGCTTGTCAATGCACGCAGGTCTTACAGCATTTCACCGCTACCCGTATAGGAAAAGTTAAGAAATTCACACGAACAGATTTCAATTTGCTGTCGTCGAAGTACTCATCATTTACAATAATAACACATTAGGTTGTGCTTACGAATAATATCTTATGAGGTGCATGCTTGCTCAGCACTGGAAACATAATTATTTCAAAAATTGCGTGCAAGTTTTGAAACTTTTATTTTTACAAGTGCTATTAAACATTGACACTTTTTGACATACCTCGAAGCTGAAATGGACGAAAGAATAATTCAAGAATACACAGCGATGACTAGGCGGTGACATGTTGACAACGATGAGGAACCTTGAAGATCAGACGTAAAGCGCAGATGTCACAGTGAGCCTATGCATCCTGCGTCGTCCTTTTTATACGTCGAGCGAGAACTGACACGCCTAGATCCGTGCCTGAAGAGCGCGGCACGGTGGGCGTGGCCAGGCGCGGTACTATTTTAATAACAGCCAGTGCTCTCTCACCAAATATGGTTGTGCTGGAAAGTACAGAGCTGTCATTGGCTGGCTGTGCTCGTCCTCGGCTCTCCTGCCTGCAGGCCAACCCGGGTGCGGCGAAACACACAGGTCACGTGCTCGGCATGACCTCTAGAAGTCACTGCACCGTCAAAGACAGTTCAATTTTTAGTTGTAAAAATATCTCCCCGACTGCCTGAGAAAGTTTTCAGCCCGAGGGCTTCCATTATGCTGTCGACCATATCCGGGGAAAAAAATATCACCTCACCAATGCACTGCTCAGGGACTTTCAACTTGCCAAGAATAACATAAAGGAATAAAATACGCGTGTCTTGTTTAAAACTTCCTTTGCAGAGGCTTTTGTAGGATCTTTCTTTGGCCAACACCAATATGACAGAAGTTTCACAGTCGATGACACAAAGCTATAGCCTGTTCACGGTAAAGTGAGAACTTTTTGAGGCAGTCTCATCAGACAACCAATAAATACATTTCATTTTGACGTCTGACTTTTATTTTGAGTATGGCGGAATGTATACACTGTGCTTATTACTCGCATGGCAGTGTTTATATTAACAAGTGACGGAAGGATATAAATTGGCTCAAATAAATAAGTAACCAGTGCTTCAAAAGTGCTCACTTTACTGTGGCCAGCCTATAGAAGTTAAGTTCCTTATACCCTATTAATAGGGGCAGTGCCCGACCTGAAAGGGGGAGAAGCCAACCAATTTTTCCTCTTCTGGATAGGTTTTCCCAACTTCTACATTTCTGTGTACACTAACAACTTGGCAAAGAAAATTTCCTCTCTTTGAATATATGTTTTTATATACTAAAATGACATTTCCGATCATTGACTTACATTTTCTGCGCGGCGGTCTATTTTGAAGTCTGTTGAAACTGTAACGAGCTGCTAATAATATTGTCATCAGTTTTATGATTCGTAAACTATCGCTTTTATCAGTGAATAGTGTAGCCAACAATAAATATGTCCCTACGTTTTGCCAATACTTTCCAAGTATGTCTACATTTAATTAAAATTTATAACCCTTTACATATTATATTAAAACATTTTCCAATGTGTTTTTATTAGAAAAAACTATAACTGAGTTGTTTTTATAATGGTATACTGCTACTGTTGTATCCATAATACGATTTTGTAAATAATTTGTGAAATAACTAGTACAATAGTTGTATATCGTTTTAAATAATTATTTTTATCATAGTTTTTTTTCCATGTCAGAGTTTTACTTAAGATGACAGAAGCATCGTTCTCATGTTTCTAACTATTTCTTAACCCTCGCTGCGTTCGTCAGTTCTGTGACTAGACAATTTTCGCTGAATGATGTTTATTTTAGGCCTGACGAGACACGCCAAACACTTTTTATGTATGCATTGCGACATCCTGAGCAACATACATTTTACAATCCTTGTTAAAATTCTATACCATCCACTTTTTTTGTCATTGTCTTAATTATTTTATGTCCCCATTTTTTTCTCAGGGAAAGCTAGGGCCCTATCGACCCTCCCCTTAAATACACCTTTGTCCTTCTGAATAGAAGGTAGTATTTCTAAATACTTTTTGTTCAGATAATTTTGTTTTGGTATTTTAGAACCACAAGCTTATTGGTTTATTTACATATAGCGTTATACTATTTTCGAATATTATTATTTTACTTTTTAGTTTCATTTTCAAATACACATACCATTTGCAAGTTTCTGAATAGTTCAATTATATATATATCCTTTTGTAACACAAGGAATTTTTTTTTGGGAATGAAACATTTTCGTTTTTATATATATTTATTCAGCCATAAATTACATTATTACAGCAAAACACTTTTCCCTTCAGCTTTTCTTTCCATGCATATATTTGCATTTTTTTAATGAGCTGTACAGCAAGACATACATGAAAATATTATTATTTGAGGAGAGAAAACATTATTTTGAAATTTTCTTCATAGACAAAACAATTATGAATTATCAATTTTTGTCCAATCAAAATTGGTTTAATTTAACTCTCTAATCTTATAAAAAGGGCAATATTAACCTCTTTTTTTCCATTCCTCATTACAAACTTACAAAATATTTGGTTTAAAAACATCAAGTTATTTTACAATTCTTCATTATTTTATATGGCTTTTCTTTTAAGTGCTTCTAATGCGTCTTTAAATTTTGTCTCAAACTATATTTCACAAATGTTATTAGTACTGGCGAGCCTGTTGTGATTGTGATAGAACCTCTGCTAGTCACTACATCCACTGGTGATGGGAAACACAACTGCACGAACTCTTCGCCGAGTTATAGCATGGATGGAAGTGTCGGTTGAGGCGAAGGTGAGAGAGACCTTGAGACCTCTTGAGAGAGGTCACGGGTTCTGTCACTCTGACAGTCTTACGTTTGCTGCTGCTGGATAGTTTTTGAACTGGTGCATTCACAGTAGCTGGCAACAGGTCTCCAGATTAAATGTATATCATGACAGACGACCGGCTCACAGATGGAATGGACTTGGTCACCACACAGTCTGGAGCATGCAAAGGCTTGTCATTTTGATTTGTGGCAAACGCAATAACTTATTCAGGAGAACTCAGCAGCTTGGTTTCTGGTCGCATGTGGAATACGCAACACTGACTATAGCACCTGCAGTCCACAATCTGCTGGCCTGGCTCGAGAAATGACGGATCATGAGCATACAGAGTATGATACAGACCACCACATTCCTCTGTAAATGCTCGCAGTTGGCCTTCTTTCCAGAACGAATATGCCCGTCTGCTTAAACCAGGTTCCATGGTGACATAATGGTTAGCAGGGTGGAATGTCACCATCTCGCTTTGCCGAAGGTCCACAACAAACTGGATGCATGAAAGCTATGCTTCATGATGCGAGAAGTATGGTCATCATGGTTGTTATTTATAAATGTCTGCAATTTGTAGCAGGATTTTAGAAATGAGGCCACATAACGCTTCGATGAATTTACATATGCTTCTGCATATAATTTGACTCTCCACCATCACACTGTCAGAATCACTGCTGTTGGGTTCCATAGCTCAGGGTTCTGGGTTCATGACCGTGCGCAGTAACAAGACTTAAACTGATATTGCCAGGTAGATTTCATTTCACTTCATTCAGTAACTTTTCCATTGTTTAAAATTGTTGTGTGCCACTCACCCGCGTAAAACTCAGTCCATCTTGTAATGATGTCACTGGCGGGCCGACAAGGTTCACATGCGATTTTCTGCGAACCCCAACCTTTTCTAACCTGTTCTTCACTCGCTTGCGACAACAGACAACTTGTTGTTGCGGGAAGTTGAGAGTCAGGGCGTATAAAATATACTGGACATGCAATGAAACTGCACGGTACTGAGAAATTACAGTAACACGCTCATCTTCAAATTTACGGCTTCTTCAGTGCTCGAGTCGATGCCATAACTTGTTCTGGTAAGACTGCTGGCTTAAAAGTAACTCTACGATAACCGATGGCCACATCATCATACTTGGCAACATCCAGTGAATTAATATTCACGTACATCATTTTGACTGCTGTGTAGGAAGGTCGAAGTTCAACTGAAGTATTTTATTTCTTACTGAGGCATTATCATGTACGAAAATTCGAGCTTGCGAACTGTTACAATGTCATCTTGTCTCACGGTACGTGAGTTGTTATTGATGGTACAACTAATATACAACTCAGTGGGTGCATTGGAAATTAAGTATACGTGTTGTTGAATTTGTATAATAGAATTGTGTAATAGTAATTTTGTTGTTATTTATGCAATGGAATGAGCAATTCTCTGTAGTAGGGGGTATTTCAATGCCTGCCTTGATGCACTTGGCTTTTTTTTTGGCGGGAATAAGTATTTCTGGTATTCGGTATATTTTTAATTTATTTTCCGAGTGCACTGGGATGTCGTATATATTGTGTGTTCACACCCACTAGTATAGTCACTTACTTTTGTATTATATAACCTGAGCGATTTTTGAAATGAAAAGCATTAGGAATTTAACTTTGTATAATTTAAAATTCGCGTTTTTTCGGATTAAGGGTACCTTTATATTTAGAACCATTTGCGTTTCTGCGAGGGAACATTCTGCAATCGGTAAATGAAAATACTTATTAATATTAGCTGGTGGGAGTGATAGTATCATTTTGCTATTTGATACAGTATTTTGGATTTTACTTGGGTCTTTCTGAATGGTTTTTGATGGTATAATATTTAGTGCTAGATAGTTATTTACAATTATGCAATGTGTGTAGTTAGTTCTTGGTTTCTCAATAGCCATCTGTTGCACCGAGGCGAGTAACTCGGTATCCTGCAGTGAGTTAAGGTGGGAGTTTTGCGAGATGGTAATATTATTAATGACTTCATTAAGCATGTGTAATTTCCTGTCAATTTGGAGAGTGACGTTATTCGTAGATTCTATTATGCAATGGATGCCATCGGTATTATGAAGTGTTGACATCTTAAGTGTGTTGATCATTGACAGTAAGACTTTGTGATTAGACAGTAGTTGATCGAAGTGGTATGAGAAATATTAATGCAACACCATTCTAGTTTTAATTATTTTAAATGGTCCAAAGTATGTAAACATTATGGCTTTATTCCTAGTTGGTCTACAAAGCCAGGCGAGTTGGTCAGGTTTGTAAGACATTTGTATATATTTCCTATCAAAGTTGTTTTTTTGTCTTATCTGACGATTTCTAAAATTTTCTCTCTATTTTTGATGGGCTATACTTAGTGTTGCTAATTTCTTCATTGTAAATTATACTGTACATCGATTCATAATGGAGGCCTCCCATGGTGTGATATATGCTTATTTAATTGCAGATTCTGTATATTTTAAGGAAATCTTTCATGCAAAAAAAAAAGTTTATATACGATTGTTTTGTTACATGCAGACACATTCTAAGTGGTGAATTCTAAGAATGAAAACTACTGTTCATTTGTACAAGTTCAGTTTCTTGTAGCAATGTATACCACATTTCTATGTTATCCATGTGCTCCCCCACTTTTAGCCACTTCCTCCATTACCACCGTTAACTATCCCCATTCCACCAGGTTACCTCCCACACCATTACTTATCCCCCCCAACACACTTGCTTCGGACTTCATATATTGATCACTTCGACCACATTCAATCCACGCCTAACAAGGCCGTAAGCCATATGTCGCCGACCCAGTGTCTCAGCCACTCGTCAGTACACGACGAACTAAGCTCCGCCATTACTTATCGCTCACTTTTACAACCCCACAAGAGACACAATGCGATAATTCTCACTTTCGCCACCTAGTCCGTGTTTTGCTGGCTATACAGATTGTTTCTTACTCAATGCCTGCTTCAGTTTCAGCAAATCTTACCCGTTCTCACTACGATTCTTGACCTTGGGCGAGATGAGGACATCTCGTCTTCATAACGTTTGGGATGATGTTACGATTCCAACACAAGAAGTGAGGTCGGGTAAGGCAGGAATGCGGCCATCGACTGTTATTAAAACGATGTTCACAAACAATGGGCACTGCCACGCAACGACTGAAAATGCAGGAATCTGCAGAAATATGCAGAATATCTGGGTCTGGCTGACACAATGGGGTTGCTGCAATTTCATCAACATCTAACGGTAGTAACCCCACGAAGGCTACAAGGGAGATCCAATAGGAATCAAGGATATCGGAGAAGGTGATCGTGAACCAGAAGTGTGGTGAACACGGAAGCTAAGGGCCGGGGTGTCAATCGGCGTCGGTCCTCTCTTAATGGCGGTCTCCTAGCGGTGATTGGGGGCAAGTGACTTACAGTAGGGTGAGAGAGCGAGACCGGAGCCCCTTATATCCTTGTCCTCCCATAACAGAGTGTCCTTCAAACCTACCTAGATCCCTAACCCCACCAATTACATCACGCTGTAATTATTATAAGTTAAATAAGTAAATATCCTCCTGAATTAATTAGTTTTGTTTAATTAACTGTCCCCCGATTTCCCTTCATGAACTGCATGAACTATACTCCCCTTAAGTAAGTATAACAGAACGTTTACAATGGGCTTAATACCAGGGTAGGTTACCACAACCTGGTTAAGAACTTGCAGGTCAGTATCTTCAATAAAATGCATATAGAATTTCGGTAACTATGCTCTGAATTCACAGTTTTTTTTAACACTCGCGTAATACTCTTTGCCATCATATCAATCAGCTTCTTCTACTATGCAACATTATTTAATTTTTTTTCTTTAAGCTCGAACATGATAACTAACATTCTGTGCAAGCAGGGAAGCTGCAGATGAATCAAAGTATACATTTCAGTTTCTCTTCTTCATTCCTGCTGCAGAAGAAGTATCACACTCTTCACGAAAAGTCTAACATGTGCGCATTTTTTCCATTGCCGATTGACTTCGTACCATTGTAAGTTAAATGCACCAGGGTCTTGTTAAGATCTTCCATGTCCCTGTGTAGAATAAGTTGAACATATAGTTTTGGCAAATGTACTATAAAGTCATTGTTTAATACACATGTAATGCTTTTCCCGTAGAACGTGTCAGTCTCCTGGAAATCAGCTACGATATATTTCTGCCCGATCTTTATGTCACAAAGCTTCTTGTACTGAACTGCAAAATTCAATTTTTCTATAAGTCCATACATGATGACTGTATACACGTTGCATGCAGGAAAGCTGTAGTTCAACTGATATATTTACCCCATTACATCCTATGTTATATACATTAGATGGTAGCTGAACTTAATTTCATGGTTGCACTGAACTTGTCAGTGCATCGACCTTATTGTCGTCTTCTGGCATCATCTCGCAACACACCTCTAAAAGGTAGTAGCTGACATCATTTGCATGTTTTTCTTCCGCCTTGTACTTTTATTTTTGCCAATTAGCAGCTGACCTCATTTTCGTCTTCCAGTATGTAACCATCATCTTCGTATACCCATACCCCACCTCTGTAAGATGAGTGCATTGAAGCAGGGACAAGCAATATAATCCTCACATGCATTGTAAGTGTGCTTAATGTTTATGGACCACACTTAAAATTATTTCAGTGATGGACAATCACAATCAGTTTGCAGGATGCAATTTTTTATGCTTTCACTGCAGTAAATACTGAGAAATATTTTTTGTTCTGGACCTACAAAAAACGCTACCCCGTCCATCTCAATGGACAACCTGTTGGTGAGTATTCTGCTTATTTCATCATATTCTGTGTCACCATATTGCCATGTAAGTCCATGATAGTTTTGTCAACCTCCGATTCACGACTTTACTCTTGTTGTCGAGCAGCTGCCAAGCAAATGGCGGTAAGAATTTGTAGGAACTTGTGCTTCCATTCGTATATGTAATACGTATTTATTTGATGATGAATCCGAGAGGAGATGTGAACCCCTGCACATTAGCGAACATGTTGATGGGCGATGTGTGACAAAATGGATTTTCAAACTTATATCAATACTTTAAAGATTTTGTCTCTTACATGGTATGTGAACGGAAATCGTGAATTGTCAAAGCAAATGCGCAAGTGTTGTAGGGAAAATTCTCTGCTGACACCATTTATATACGACAGTTACCACTCCTGTGGTCACTCTTTCGTTTTGTTTGGCTCACATAGAAACAAACATTTGATATGGCATCATGTAAGTCCCATTTGTAAAATATATTTAAATGTCCATAAGGAAAACTTTCAGAGTTGAGAAATAATTTAACATTCTTCATTTTCACATTGTCGAATTTCGATCGGTCTGCACTGACTACATTTCTTTCCTGTCTGGAATGCAACCATTATGTAATGAGGCTTATCGCTTGATAAACTAGATTTTTCATTCAAATTCACACTGATGGAGCATGGCAAACTCGTTAACTTTCCAAACTCCATGTTCGGTAAGCGATATCGACGTTTCGTACCTTCTCGACATATTTCAAAAACTTTACACCCTCCGAACTTTTTAATTGCACATGAGGTAGCATCCATTCTATGGATTGTATCGACAGTGTAGTATATTCTGGTCCAACAGCAACATCCTGGATCACATTCGTTCGCATGTTGGCTAAGAGAATATTGGTTATTCTCTTAGCCAACATGCAAACGAATGTGATCCAGGATGCTGCTGTTGGACCAGAATATACTACACTGTCGATACAATCCATGGAATGGATGCTACCTCATGTGTAGCTTGGAATTAATTATTACATGCCTATAATCCTCTGCAAAACCTAACATCATTACTAGTGGGATACAGTCTTCGAATTTTCCGCCTTCAAAAACTGGTAGTTTATATTCTGCTTCGAATCCCCAGCCAGCAATTTTCGCTGCAGGTAGTTGGTTGCGTGTAAGAGACAGGTAGTTATTTATAGTAGCCGTAATTCCAACATCCCTTGTCGAATCCATTTCAAAACCTCCCAATTCATAAGAAATTCTGTGAATCATGTACGGTATACTATTTCTGATGATTTGGAATGTTACAGGTACTACACCATCGTCTTTGGTAATTGTTTCCCTGAACCTGAAATATGCATTACATGGTACTGTATAAATATCGTTGTTTTGCACTGGGATTAGAACCTCTGATGACAATGCATACAGTCCCGGTAGACATGGTGAATACGAGTGCAATTCAGTTTAAGTAATATAATCTTCATAACTGATGGGTTCTTCAAAGTTAAGTATTTCGGCATCCATTTAGTATATTTTGAACACAAGACTTTTGAGGTAGTGTAAATTTTCACGTGTTAACACACTGACTGCTCGCAGCATACTGACCTTTGACGTGTTGCCTCTACTAGTGTTTATAATATTTTTGCTCTTAAAATGCAGTCCCATCTTTCTTCAAATGTATACGTAAAGTTATTTCTTCGCCACGGAAACTAATCAACCTGTCTTCTTGGTCGACTACTTGAACAACAATTTATTGCACACTCTTAGCTGTAACTGGACCATAACTCAGTGTTTTACGCACCTCGACGAACTTGAATCCTGGAGGTACAAGAGTGGAAAACTCATGTTGTGTGTGGCTTGGATGACCATTAAGTTATGATTGCTAACCAGATTACAGTTTGTCCTTATAACATTCACTGGCAAAGTAGTTACCGGCAGGGATGATTCATGCACTTTACCTGACTCGTACATTTTATTCTCGAAACCTTGCATGGAAGCTAGTGTATCGCGTTTTGTGAAGTCAATGTTTGCACTGCAAATAATTTCACTCTTCAAAGTATTGGGGTTGCCTTAAAGAAGCAACATCAGGCTGTAGTGAAAATTTCAGGAATGTAGCAATGCCTTCTGTCTTGTAGGAGAAAATTGGTAAACACACATCGCTTGAGGCTCCATTGTCTGCTAAAACATAATGGAACATACAGTGAGTGTTTATAGGCAAGCTTATTTCAATGGAAAAACATCAGGAATGTAAACACGAAATAAACACAGTCGTCATTAAAAGAAACTTTGCACTTTTCTCCTTTTCGTTAGCGAAACCACGCGAGAAAGCCCCAAAAATAATATTTTTAATCTTCTCACTATTTTTTATTTAGTTGTCATATGTAAATGGCGTAGTTGTGTAAGCCAATGTTTTCCTAAAACTAGTTTACGACGGAATATTAAACAATACGTGAACATATTTCTTCCTGTTTTCACTGTAGTGCCATGAACAAAATATATTCTTGGCATTGGTTCTAACAAAATACCAATCGAAAGATTTTACATAATTACGTTTATTTTATGAAAACTGATATTATCTTATTTACTTACACACAAAACGGAGAGATCCGGTACACATGCGACACAAGTGCACACTGTTGGCAAACATTTTTAGTTGCCAAACTAAAAGTATTGAGCTTCCCAACCTGAGTAGAATAAACCATAGTCAAGCCACGCTAGCATCGTTTCGTCTATATACTCCACTACCAGTGCACCAGTTTTATTGATGTGTGCATTTCCTCTTACAAGCGCCATATTGGTCCAAAGTACACCGGACATGGTTGCTATACTTGCAAGACCCAATAATGGCTACCAGCCAGCCAATCATTAGGCAAGCTGATTGTGTCCTAATACATTAACTTGTCGCATGTGTTACAGATGTACAGCCCATCCCGTCCATTTAAATGACTTAAATGAAACAAATGAGTTCACGAAGAATACAAGTTTTGTTTTATGGTGTTTTTAAAAGATCATCAAGGTACACTGAGAGAAAGGCCAACAAAATATTTATTTGTGTAGGGGCAGAAATTTATTTAGTTGCCCCAACAAAATATTTCGTTGAGTAAAAAATACTCAAAAAACCATACTTAATTTTGTTCATCTAACAAAATACGCGTTTGAATAAACAGAACCTTTGTGTTGGGCGAATATAAATTAAACTGTCAACTAATTTTTCGTCGAATTAACTTTATATATTTGTTTGTCTACTCATTTGATTGCCTTCGTTCGTAAACACGGCTCGAGAGTTCGTTTGCATTTTTCGTGACAGCTAGGATAGAAATAGTGTTTGCTAGTGCATTTATTGCTGCTTAAAAATGGTATAAGCATTCTAATAAAACAAGTTCAACAGAAACCTAAAGAAGTAGAGCTGTAATACTTGAATATTCGTTTGTGCACGTTGTCCAGTATTTGAATTGTATGTATTTAAAACGTTCCTTTTTTTTAACACTTTGTCCCTTTAGGTAAGGTTGCTAGATCATAGCGCTCAGACGCCAACGCCCTGGATTCGAACCTTGGTCAGACTTATATTTTTTTATATTAACCGAAACAGTATATATCAATGTACGTAGAACTAAAACAGTCCTTAGTTGCACCCACCAAATATTTGTTTGGGGAAACCAAATAAGGACCAAAAATAATTTGGTTACAATAACAAAATATTTCATCACTCCTATACAAAGAATTAATTTAGTTGCGCCAAACTAACTTTGTTTGATTCAACAAAACATTTTTTCTCAGTATAAGTAGCGAAGCAATGGATGAATATCCGTGCGGATTTTGTCTTTAAGGGTAGAGAAATCGTCATATTACCGTTACCCGAACCTAATTAGGGCATAGTCCTCAACGTAAGTATTGGTTTTTGATGTGAAGGCAGACTAAAAGGTTGGCAGATAGAATACCATGGATAGAGATGATTTAAAATCGCGAACATATTTTGAGCCAACACATCTTCTACAACACTCTATAAATAGTTTATTCTTTCACTATTGGATGAACAATATTTTTACTCGGCTAAGTTGTTTGCTGACCAATCACGAACGTTCTAACTTTTATCACAATCCTCATTGGCCCAGTGAAATGGGGTAGTAGCTTCATACATGCTTGACAGCCAACAAGGAAAGAAAACTGTCGGACATGTGTGCAGTACGTTGAACCCTAGCAAACGGTCAACTTTTCCTGCTATAAATCATCATCTCTAACTATGGGTAGAGACCTGAAACATTAGCGGTTTAATTTCAGGACAAGCTAGAATTCAAAACTTCGTACGTTTGTATTGCTTAATATATTGGCCCACCCATTAGTTTACACCTCCTGGACAACTCTGAGCCAATAACCAACACACAATAAAATTCAGACCGAATAATCGTCATCCGCTAATAAAAGAAGCATCCAATGAACAGTGCTATTTGCATCATTTTACATGATATAGGTAGGGGCAGTGATATTTCGCGAAAAAATTTAGAGACAAGATACAGTCCAAAGCACTGTAGGGTCGTCCAGCTTCTCTGATTGCCTAAAAAAATGCTCTGGTCCGCGTCAACCGTTTGCACACGAATCACAAAGGTTCAGTGTCGGAGTTACTTAGTCCTGAGTGGCTTGGTCAAAGACGGACACGGCACCAGCAGCCAATGGAGGTATAACAATAGCTGAAATGTGTATATAGTCTTGAAGTCTACTGTTTGCTCCGATTTTTACGATAAAAGTCACTGGCCCTAACTATGGGTGATGCTTGCCGAAGTATCCGAATAACCGTGTAGCAACAATACGTATTTTTATATTAGGCAACATTTTAATTCCCGTATCTTTAGGTCCTTCAGTCCTGGGCATATTCGGGAAAACAGTAGTTACTGTACGGGGTGGCTGCGTTGTTTGTTGCGTTGACAAACGCGAAGCGAAGTTGCAGCTCGCGACGCAACGCTACGCGGGGGAAAGGCGGGAGACAGGGACTCTGCTGCTGTCAGGCTGCAAATAAAACACTGTCCCTCTCTTCCTGATATAGCTGTGTTAATCCACTTCCTCCGTACGTTTTGTGTTTTTTTTCCACGTATTGTCGAAAAAACGTGACATACTCTCCGTGCAGCGTATCCCATTAAGCGCCATTCTTCTTCTTCTTTTTTTTTTTTAAATAAACCGGCCAGGACACATTTACTGCGACGGATTTATATAACTGTAATTTGGTGAGCAGTACGTCTGAAATAATTGTCACTTTTATTCCTAACAATAATGTGGAATTCCTGTTCAAATTGCCATATTAAATTACTTAGATACGTCATTTTGGATAGTCAACAAATAGAAAATTGTTTGCTACAGAATAATTTCGTAAGTAGATAAATATCTCACTATTTAATACTTTAATAAGCGAATAAATATATTGCTGAGAATATATCCATATGATTAAGAGAAAATGAAATATTACATAGAATACATGGGACAAACTACAATTGTCCGATATTTACTTGTCGTGAAACTGTGAATTACAACGCATAATTACAACTGACTGTATATTTTATTTCATAATTAGGGACACCCCAATTTTGCAAGAATATTTCCTCAAATGCTAGACTTCAATACCCCATGGACGTTACAACCAGTATTGTTTTGCTTATTGGAGGCGTGTGTCTGTGAGAAGACGTTTCCTCACTTGATTGGCCAATCATAACAACGTTACTCCGATACTGTACGTCTGTGATTCGCGGGTTAAAATTATACAACAGCGATTCGGGTTCTAAACTAAAGTGTTTTGGAGTACTACTAGTCGTGGAATCTTTTCGCGAAAAACAAGGCGGCCTTAATTATGACTAGGGCCAGTGACTTTTCGCGTAAAAATCGGAGCACACAGTAGACTTAAATACTATATACACACCTCAGCTGTTGTTATAACTCCATTGGCTGACGGTGCCGTGTCCGTCTTTGACGAAGCCACTCAAGGCTAAGTAACTCTGACACTGAACCTTCGTGATTTGTGCGCAAACGGTAAACACGGACCAGAATATGTTTTAGCCAATCAAAGAAGCTGGACGACCCTACAGTGCTTTGGACTGTATCTTGTCTCTAAATTTTTTCGCGAAATATTATTGCCCGTAATTATGACTAAGGACACCCGAATTTTTGCGAAAATTTTCACGACCAGTTTAATTTCATAACACTTTAGCTCAGATCCACATCCGTAATTGAAGATCTACGTGCTTGGCGTTGTAGGTGTCGGCCGGCGAATCACATACGCACATATAGGAATTATCTATTTATGATTGGCCAGTCAAGTAAGAAAATGATCCTCACAGACATACGCCGCCAATAAACAAAATAATACTGCTTGTAACGTCCATAGGGTAATAAAGTCTAGCACGTGGGGAAATTTCTTTCGCGAAAAACAGGTGGTCCTAGTTGTTGAATGTTGAGAGATTTGAGCAGCTCTTAGCAAAGATGTCTTGAGAGCCGACGAGGGTGAAATGAGGTGGGAATGAAGCAGCGCTGGAATGAAAGGGCGGTGGAAACGGGAGATCTCCGACAAAACCCGCAGACCAGCAGCATCGTCCGGCACGATTCCCACTTACGAATATCCGTGGGTGACCAGGCCGGGGTTTGACACGGGTGGGTAACAATCAAATCGGCATTCCATAGACCAAGAATCAGCCAGTAATAAACTTTATTCAGTGGAGTAAAAGTGTTTGATGTAATGCGTACCAATAGGACATTGGTGAGTGAGATAGAGACTAAAATAAATGACGTTCCTGTAGTGGTGGTACAAGTGAACATATTCCATGTCGTCTTGAATGCCAGTAAAGGTGAACAGAATGCGAAGTGTTGAAAAAATTCTCAACAAAAACTACATAAAAATATGATGGCCTATATTTAACCTGCTGCTGTTGGCCAGTGCGTCCATCATCAAAATTAATGTTGCTAATGTAAAACTGAGATTAAATACTTACGCATATAATAATTTAGTTTCAAATTTTCGTCAAATAAAAACACTAAATTTACAAATGAAATTTTAAAAATAAAATTAAAAGAATTACGAATATTTTAATGTTATATTCAGCAAAACACAAGTCTGAAAGGGATATCGAAGTAAACTATATGCCTACAGCTCGAAATAACTGTTATATAAACGCCATTGTTAGTGCGGGACCAGACTGGCGCAAATATAGGGTTTAACATGTTAAACAATTTTAGGGGTGTTTCGACCGCCTTTCACAATATTGGCTTTCAAACAAAAAAAAAAACACTTTGTCCGTCTTTGCCCGGCCCACGTTGCTAGAAAGGTCTTATGAAACATTTTAATACCCGGGAAATTGCGGATAAATCAAGAAGTGCAGCCTCAGCAACGACACAACAATACAAACTATTATTAATTTATTCCTACTTGCTCTCTTGTTGCATGGTTACTGTATTCAAAGGTGCCACAAGATATTCCTTCGAAACTCATTATGCGGTGCGTATATACATTAATTTCATATTTTAAGATAAACCTAACAACTGTGCTCCAATAGTTTTTTGAAAATTTTTTTGTAGCAAGGGTACATTTCTTTCCAATTATGTTCAAAGGGAAGTCCCCGAGCCCCATTGAAACCAACGCTCTTTTTTGCAGTTGCCATAATTTACCAATGTCTTTGGAGTCTTGACTAAGGAAAGGTTGACAATATGCACCGACGACTTAACTCGCTCTTCAATGGTTGCTTAAGTCAGTATGCTATGATACAATTCTCCGTACGAGCTCGGGTGGAAGCTTCCATGAGACCTGCTACCTGAGTCTGCATGCAAGCTGTTATGGAGGCTTCATTGGAATAACCTGTCCAGCGATACTTGTCGACACAAAAGTAAAGACGAGCGCTTTTTTTTTATGATTTTACTTCTGCAACTGTGGTTCAGGAATAATCTTAACTAATGACTTCAGCGTTATGCGTTTATGAACAGAGCCCAATCGTTTTGTCGATATAACTGGAACTTTGGTATTAAACCAACACGAATTATTACAATATTTTAAAAAAGTTCTGGTTTATAATCAGTATATATTTCCGTGATATTTTATCCACTATTTATTTGTGTTTGAGTGTCCCACGTACTTTCTCAAACCCAAGTAAACAAAATGACTCTACCACCCTCTCTCTGAAGGGCTGTAGGAAACCTTCCATCGAAAATTGCTTACGGCCAATTACTCCTACAGGAGTCTACCCTACGGGTCATTGAACTCGCGGAATTGTCCTATTCCTAGCTATTGGGCGCTGGGCATGCGTGTTATTGTCGCTGTGCTTCGAACGCGAACAAAGATCTCGGGTTCATGCAGTCCTAAGCCGTGTCGACTCACTTCTGTAATAATACAACCATAGTTAGAGATGGTGTTGAATTGCGAAGATTTCTTGGGCCAACATATTTTCTATGCCTCTCTTACTATTTAATTAATTCTTTCATGAATGGGTGAACAAGGTTCTGACTCGGCAAAGTTGTTTGCAGACCAATCACGAACGTACAGCCTTATAGCATTAGAAACCTCATTGATCTAGCGAAAAGGCGTAGATGTTCACACGTAAATGTCAGCCAGTAAGTAAATAAAACTGTCGGAGATGTGTAAAATATGTCGAATCGTAGCAAAGAGGCAACTTTTCACGCGATAAACCACCATCTCTAAGTGTAGTATTATAGGATGCTGCAGGTTCAAGATATGTTAGTGAGCTGTACAGAGTATTATTACACCTGATTTTCTGCTTAAAAGTTTACGCAAAGTTTAGACTTCAAAAATCAATATCCTGCGTGCAAACATGCAACTTTTCTCAGGCCGTTGGTCGCGTATCTTGGCCAAGAGTCATTTTTCTTACCTGGCTCGGCCAATCAGAGCATTACTATAATGTGCTGAACTTCTGTGATTCGTGTGCAAACACCACTCACATTACAAAGCAGCCAATCACAAATGCAGATCAGAGCAGAGCTGTTTATAAATACAACAAGACCCGAAATATTTCCGTAAAAATCAGGAAACCACACGGAACGGAACTAAGGAGTGTTTGCTGTGCTGTTAACAAACTTTAAATTTAAATTTATTTTCAAACGTAAATTGTGTTAATGTCCGTTAAGCCCTGTGCGCTGGCCTAAAATAATAATTTTAAATAAAGCAAATTTGGATGTGCATTTTTTTTTTTGCTAGAAGTCCCTGGAAAAATGTACGACGTCTAATTAGCTTGTATTTTTGTAAGATATTTCTGGCAGTTTTGACTTTTTAATTAATACTGTGGTTTTCGCGTTTAGTTTTCGTTCAAAAGGTATGCCATTGAAAATTCTCTGTGTATAAAACTTTTTCAATTATTTGTTGGCATAAGGTGCGTGAGACCCTTGTATATTTTTAGCAAACATTTTTGTGCGTATTTGAACAACAGCGTGAACGTTATGCCTGCGCGAATTTAAACTGCTCTTATGAATATAAATGAAGCCACGGTAATTGACAGACGTATAATATTTTCGAAGCATCTTTTTTTTTTCTGTCAGGCGCATATGCGAGCATTTTCATGCTGGCGTCCGTTTGTATAATGAAGTGAAAATCGTTGCTGTCGTGTTTTTTTACGAATGTGTTACGGTTTTTAACATGCGTTGTTCCTGAAAATTACCACGCTCGTATCAAACTGTGTTTACAGCTATCGCAGTTGCAGGAACGGAAAAAAACCCACAGTAACTTACTTTATAGCTAACAGTATTTGTTGTGCTGCATATTAAATTATGCTCTTTTCTGTAGTGAGTTTTCCCTACAATTTTCTGCGATGGGGATTTTCTGCATCACATGCCAGTCGAGACAGAGATGCAGTCTGTCAGGACTCCGAGGATTATACAGACATTATGGTTCGTGGATCATTTCTGATCGAACAGTAAAGGAGTTCAAGTGTTAATGAAGGGTCCTAGTGTTCAACATTGCTGGAAAATCAATTGATAATTCTATAAACTGCATTAAAAAATGCAGTTTTCCAACCATTTTGAAATGGCTTTAAAGATACGTAGGGCCAGTGACTTCTCGCGTAAAAATCGGAGCACACAGTAGACTTCAATACTATATACACACCTCAGCTGTTGGTATACCTCCATTGGCTGCTGGTGCTGTGTCCGTCTTTGACCAAGCCACTCAGGTCTAAGTAACTCCTACACTGAACCTTCGTGATTCGTGCGCAAACTGTTAACACGGGCCAGAACATTTTTCTAGCCAATCAAAGAAGCTGGACGACCCTACAGTGCTTTGGACTGTATCTTGTCTCGAAACATTTTCGCGAAATGTCACTGCCCCTGAAGATAAGCATTTTGAACAAATCTCGATTTCATCCTAATAGGACCAGCCTTATGTTATTAACAAGACTCTTTGTCGCTTTGTCCTTCAACGTCACTGCGGAAAATTTCGAGTAATCATTGGAGAACGAGCGCACTGCACACACTTCTAGCGTGTTGAAGGAGCACAGAGATGCTGTGAGCTGATTACTCGAAGTGACTTACCGCTTGGTACAGTAAACTGGAGTGTTAAACCGGCATTATTCTTCCCTTTTTACTCACATTTACTACGTGGACGCGCGCGCACACAAACGCAGATGTTGTACGGTAGCTGAGTTAGGCCCACTGCGATGTACGCTGTAAGTTTGATGTCCGTTTTTTTTAAAAACCGGAACCACTGAACACTTTCATGCTCATTGTAGACAACTGTCTACATGTTGCACAGAAGGAGTGGATATGACCGGACTGTACACTGTTACACTCAAGGCCCTACGATCTTCCCTCGGGATAACTGATTCGTAGAACGCGCAACTGCGCTGCGCTATAACTGGCACATGTCACTGATCACAGAACATAAAGCCTACAGCTTATTGGTTGTGATAAAAAACACGTTCTTTGCGAGCGTAGGTACAGTTCTGATCAAAACTAAATGTTTCTATTTTGAACATCAGAAACGATACATTAGTGTGGGAATTAAAAGGTTAACACTTTTAGGAACAAATAAGAATGTAATTTTAGGCGTTGCAACGAATACATTAATTCCTCGGAATTGTACGTGTACCAGTATAGTGCTATGCCATATGTCGGGATCAAAAAGAATATGTCTGTGTTTGATACAACTGCCAGCAATTTTTTTATGATACTATGGAATACAATCTTGTAACGACTGATGTATCTTATCTCGTGAGAAAACTCTCTGATTGTATGTAATTTTTCCTTGTGTAGAATGTATATCATTAAATTATCTTCCCGTGCAACGTCCAATATACAGAGCGAGTCTGAAAATCACCGGCAAACTCCACCTGCATAATACCTTTGAAGAAATACGTCGAAACATACATGCGACATATGGTCGTCTATGCTTCGTAAGAGAGGTACTCGTCCTTGAAACACAGATTTATTGTAAATATTACAGAAAGTAAGTGAAGATATTTAGGCGGCTCTTAACAGCAACATCTTGAGAGCAGATGATGGCACAGTGAGGTGAGAATGCAGCAGCGCCGGAATGAAGGGGCGGGGGGAAACAGGACAGCCCCAAGAAAACCCGCTGGCGAGCGGATGTTACGAATGTTGGATCTGCATGATTCGAAGAACTGCTTGCCGATTCTGACGGACCGCTATTGTACACATACTTGACAAAGAACTCCTACTCCTGGTTTTGTGGTGAGCTATGGAAAAATGTTCTTTCCAATGAGATTTAAAAGTTCGCACCGGATCGCTTTGTTTTTGACTTGGGACTAACCATATTTCATCCGAGGAAAAATCAGTTTTTGTGTTGCTTCACCCTGCCTCAGAATTCACACTCAGGTCTGAAAGGTTTCTTCTTGTCGATAGGTTTTCCAACAGCCACGAGGTATAACCACATAAAAAATGACGTGACGCCTACATGTCTGCAGTATTTATACATCCTTGGTATAACCATAATATTAGTAATATTTTAATTGTTTCCTCTGGAAAATTGTTTAAGGATTCGGATTGTTAAAACTTTTACTCATCTTCCCTAATTACAGCATTGAAGGCCTCCCAAACAGAGGCCCCCCCGGTAAGGGGGCATACTAATTCCAGGGGGGCCTCGACCCCCCTGCCCCCACGGATATACGCCCATGGTGTGCAGTACAGTCAAAAAATTACTACACATGCGTAATGTATACAGTTGTGCACATTAGATCTCAATGGGTTAAGGGTCACCTGTTTTTCACGAAAAGATTCAATAACCATTTGTACTCCAAAACACGTTAGTTCAGAACCAATATCGTGGTTGGATGATTTTAACTCGCGCACGTTTTAAGTGTCTGCTAGCCAATCACGGACATTCAGTGTCAGGGTAACTCTATACTGATTGGCCCAATCGAGTAGAAAATTTCGTCTCACGCAAACACGAGGCCAATAGCCGAGGGAAACTTGCAAGTGTGCACATTGAAGCTGAAATCTAGAGTGGGCATAACTATTTTAGCGAAAAATTGGTGGCCCTACCAATTAATTTTTTTTATCTGATAACATAATACTGGTGTTATGTTAATTATATATGTAAAATTAAGAAACAAAATTAATAACGAAATTTATGGGTCATTACTAGATACCTGGAAAAATTTGCTGTTTCATTTCGGGATAAGCTAGAATTCAAAACCTCGAACGTTTGTATTGCTTATTCTATTGGCCCACCCGTTAGTTTATACCTCCTGGACAATCTGAGCCAATAACAAACACACAAAAAAATGTAGACCGAATCACCGTATTCTCTAATACAACAAGCAGTCAATAAACAGTGATATTTGCATTATTTTACATACGATAATGGAGTATAGCCTACTGGTCATTGAACTCGCGAATTTTTCAGGTCTCTTAGTCATTACTCGAAATGTTTCACATGTATTTTTCTATACCAGATAGCGAAAAAGTAATATTACGTCAAAGCGAAAAAAAGGTGGATGAGGAGATTAGCGGATTAGTGCGTTTATCAATTTCCCGTAAATCTCACATTGCAAATTCGGAGAACGGCATTTCGGCTTGATCGCTTCTGACGGTTTTTCCATAAGCCGACTGTAAACAGCTGAATATGAAAAGTAATCCGGCGAGTGCGGGCTAAATATTTTTTAATTTTTTCTTCTGCCAATTATTATTTGGGCTGTGAACAATTTAAGGTTTAAGTAATAATGTTTTCAGCAGATAAAATACTTTTACTGCGCTCAGTTTTTATGCGATTCTCTGTCAATTTAGTAATTTTTTTCAGGTAATGGGAATGGAAAATAAGCTATAAACGCTTAGCAAAGGACTTTTAATAATATTTTTACGGCTTAATTTATTTATTTGTTAAAATGTTATATTGTGTTTTGACATTAACTCAATGAAACCATTTTTAAATATAATTTGTTTATAATTTTAGGAGAATTGTAATTTTAATATTGACTGCGTCAAAAATTTTATATCTGTAAGTAAATTTTTACATATTCTTGTGCTTTGTTAATTATCCGTTTTGAGGTAACCTAGAACTTATATCTTTATTAGCGTTCGCTATTGGAGTTTTGCACATGAACGAATTTTTGTGGTTCCGGCACTCTCATTCTGAAAACAGTGAAATTTTGCCGCAAATCACTGATTGCAAACCAGCGAAAACTGTTTCACTGGAATCACTGACAGCACTCGGATTGTCACAGTGTACTGATGTAACAGTGATTCTCTTACTACTCTGGGCAATGGCTACGGATCATTTTCACTCATAATAAAGATGTGGTCAATTGATTTTCGTATTCCTGCCACATCCCTGCCACAGGCCCTCGATTTGATAGTAGAAGCATTGCCCAAACCTCATCAACAAAGAGTGACGCGGTCTTCACTCATCAACTTGTTTTAGAACATACATGTTCTTTTAACGAAGTTGCGGAAGGTAATTTTTGCGTAACACGAACTCGTCTTCGTTACACTGAAATCAGTAAGAGGAGGTACAATACATATCTTCAAGGAACGTATTGAAATAAACAGTTAGACTAAGCGGGTGATCAAGCCAAGCGGTTTCTATGGCCAAACTAGTCGATAGGGACACACCACTTTCGCGAAAAGATTTCTGAGCTCGCTAGATTGAAATTCCCCGTTGGCCTTCTAGCAGTTTGACTTTGCTTATTGGTGGTGTGTCGTGAGAGAAGAACACATTTCCACTTGACCGGCCAATCAGAATTAGGTTACGTACTGCGATAAAGAACGTCTCTTACTAACGGGAAATTGTGTAAGACGCGTAACAAGTAAATCGGCCAATCAGAAAAGTGGATTTGAGGTGAAGTGTTTCGAAATTAAACTAGTCATAAAATCTTTCCGCCAAAAATCGGGTGTCCCTACTAATCGAATGTGAAATATATGTCGAATCTGAAGTAATAGAAGAGTGTAGTGATTCTAATAGCCAATATCCTCCANAGACATTTTTGCTGATTCTGACCCATTATGTTTAAGTGAAATTTCTCCACGCGGGCCTGGTTGTTCAGCTGCTGACAACTCTCCATCACACAGTGCTTCAAAATTGTTTGGTGTTGACAGTAGCTTTGCGGGCGGGCTTGTTGCTTTCTCAGAGTGTACATAAATTTGTTTTGAATGTGTTATGTCGTTCAGTCTTGAACTTGAATTTTTTTTTACTTTGCAGCTGGCATGCGTACTCTACCACACATTACAACTGTACATTCTTGAGTCGCTAGCAGATTATTGGGTTAACTTTCAACGAGCATTACTTCACTGTTTAATATCACAGGCTCGGCTTCAGACAGCGGTAAAACATTGATTACAAAATACAATTATGCTAAAAGTGAGCGACGTCGAACATTACATTTGCTGAAATAGTAATTTGGTTGTGGCTAGAGGATTGATAATTTTGGTAGTTGATTTCTATAAACACAGTTTGTATATTCAACCGCACTCTGAAGGTAACGTCTGAGGCTAAAATAAATTATACTTATTGACTATTATTCCAAATGAGAGGGCTTTCAAAAGTGCTCACTTTACAGTGGATAGCCTATAGACGCCTGGAATCGCTAGGGGAACTAAACCGGCGGGTCCACAGTAGTGGTTAGACTACTTGCCTCCCACCTGGGCGAACTGGGTTCGATTCATGACTAGTTCGCTCCCGGATTTTCGCATGTGGGAATCGTGCCGGACGATGCCGCTGGTCGGCGAGTTTTCTCGGGGATCTCCAATTTCTCCCTCCTTTTCATTCCGGCGCTGCTGCATACTCACCTCACTTCACCTTCATAGACTCTCGAGACCCCGATGGTAAAAGCCGCCCAAGTATCTTCACTCACTTCGCTCACTCTCTTAGTCGGCTGTGATCTTGAAAGAGCACTCGAACCCACTGCTGAGCTCTCCTGTCTTTGCATTCCCAGCATCGCAGAACACTTCGTCTCCGATTGGCAGGCGCCAACAGCACGCACTGCACGGATCGCCGAGCAAACCAACCGCCTGTGTGGATAGCGGGAGTCCAGTCGTGCTTCAGAAGTGTCTTGTGATCTCAGCCGCTGTTTTCCCTCGCCTGTAGGACGATATGTCAGGCCTCCGTCGTCCTGGTTGCTTGTGGGAGACCACAGCTGTGCCTTCGTACAGCAGTCGCTGTCGTTAGAAATGCAGTCTCAGCTCGTGACACGATGCTTTCTGCGATCCCGAATACATCGGCCATACTAGTCACACCTAGACCTCAATTCCAACGTCCCAATGATCTGACCTTGGTTGAGTCATCCAGATATTGTCTACGGGACTCTCTGTTGGCCATGTCGGACTTCGGTTAGGAAATCGAATTCGTTCAGCCCGATTTGCAATGTGTAATATCTTCCACTGCCTTCCCTTCGCACATGCCCACAGTACATCATGCTGTGTATATATTTGAATGCCCTACCGTAAAGGACTGTACACGGTCTCGTTATTGATCTTTCAGTCGGTTCTGACAGTGCATTCTGGTGTTAAGTTTATTTTTTCACATCGTTCTTATTGTTTGCACACCAGCGTAATAATACAATTGAGGTTTTCTTGTACCCGTTTTAACCTCTGTCATTCTGGGGTTAGCCATTCTCTATTCTTGAACTTTCTTATTTGTTGCCTTTTGGCTAGGGCTGTCCTTAGTCTATCACTTTGAATGATGCTGACGTAATGTAACGCCACCTGAATTTAACTGAGTTGTACAGAGTTTGCGTAACTGTATTCTTTGACGACAAGGGCAAAAACATATTGTTTACCAGCAGTTTTAATAAAGTTCTCTGCTCCGTAATATTACGTCATGTTACGAGTTGTGGTCAGGCCCTTAGCTGAGCGGCCTGCCTGATCGCACCTTCACTTATTTATCCAGGACATGGGCCGTGATCGCTGAAATTAATTATGAAATCGCAAACCACAGAAACCCCCTCCACCGGCCAGTAAACGGGGACAACGCAGCCGATAACGCACAACGCACCGTGGGGGGTGTCTTTTATCGTCTGGCCATTGGAACGAGAAGACAACTGAAGATGGGCGTGTCCGGCCGTCGACTTGCACCATAATCTCAACAAGCCTCCGGAATCATGAAAAATGTAGGGACTCTACAATTAGGCTTTACTCAGAACGTAGCTGGTTTTCTTTATAAAATAATATCATTTAATATTTCAGTATATTTGTATAGCTCCCCCTATTCGTATTCAATCATATTTATATTCAAATAATATTGTACAACCTTAATGTTAAATAAACCTATTTTATATCGTGTATTATCAATAACTTGTTACGCCCCTATATCCCCATTAAGGACAATTGTCCACAAAATATCAAAAACATAACAGTCAGCAACACTGGAAATGTTAACTACGCAAATGAACATGATTTAATGTATATTATTCAACGCAGGACAGAACATTTAGGAGCATATTCAACTCGATGTTTCATTAGCACATATACGTGGTCAGTAATGAAGGTTGTACGATACAGTAAGCGTGTACGGTGCTGTGTGAACCAATAGGGTGGCTCGAAATGTTAACACGGAGACCAACAGAACTGATGGTCATGCAGTCTTGAATAAAGGCGTCTCTCTTCTAGCTTGTATTAATTGTCAGGAAATACGCACAGCACTCACAGTGCTAGCACCAAACCCATCCACTATCATAGCTAATTTTTCAACTGCCTGCGACTACATGCCTATTCCACGTGACCTGGGCTATCGGGCTGGCGGTGGCTCAAGATTTTTTTTAAAAAAGTAGTAAATTAATAAGAAAAAAAAGTTAATACTCCCCAGCAAACCTCTAAGGCAAAGTCGGAATCCGAACTATGTACCTTGTGGGTTCGATACAAGTACAGCGCACACCAAAATATTTAATGCTTGCAACACCTGAGCTGGTAAATTGCATTCAGAACCGACACCACCAATCGGTAGGGACCTGCAAAATTCGCGTGATCTTTTCGCTACAGGCTTAGTTCCAACATATTGCTTGCTCGTTTGACTTCTGCCATTTTTCGATAACTCACGTAGCGAGAGGGCGGTGTTTTTCACGAAAATATTTCAAGACCAGTTGAACGCCAAAACACTTTAGTTCAAATGCACTTTCATGGTTGGGTGATTTTATATGTCACGTGCCTCAAGTGTCTGTCCGCGAATCATGGACGTTCAGTATCGGAGTAATTGATTACGATTGGCCCAGCCAAATGATAACATGTCTTCTCACGTAGAAAAGCGGCCAATAACCAAAGGAAGCTGTGGTTGTGGACGTAGGATATTGAAGTCTGCCGTGGCCATAAATATTTTCGAGAAAAACACCTGTCCCTACATATAGCACGTTTTAAGGTCGCGTATAGCCAGTAGTGAAGTTTCTACGGAAGAGCAACCAATCTGCGGTAAAGCAGTCACACAGGTGAAAAACACCGTTTAGTCGCAAGTAGCCGATGAAATCAGAAATTTCACTCAAGTAGGTATAGTGAAGTGAAGCGTAGCATGCTAATAAATAATAACGCGGTCGGTAATTTTGCATTTGTGGCTACCCAATACGAGAACATATTTGGAACTTATCTGCGAAAGGTATCATGGAGTGTGGGGATAGTGACGTTTCGCGTGTTAAATTCGGAGCACACAGTAGACTTCAATACTATACACACACACCTCAGCTGTTGTTATACCTCCATTGGCTACTGGTGCCGTGTCCGTCTTTGGCCAAGCCACTCAGGACTAAGTAACTCCGACACTGAACCATCGTGATTCACGCGCCAACGGTTAACACGGGCCAGAACATTTTTTCAGTCAATCAAAGAAGCTGGACGACCCTACAGTGCTTTGGACTGTATCTTGTCCCGAAATATTTTCGCGACATATCACTACCCTTAATGCCCCGGGTCTACTTGCGGTTTGTCGGCGAACGAAAACGCAGATCTGCAGTCCTTTTCTTGATGCCATCGCCACTAATAGCGTAGATACTTCGACGCGAGGTTGAAGTTACGACCGCTTGCCTTGCGGGCAACCTCTGTAAGCACGTACAGCGGGGGCAATTCTCTCTTTACGACCTGCCTCCCGCCCTCTATTCGGTTTATCTCGCGTGTAGTCGCAGCTCGCCTCTGTATCGTAGCTCACACTGGCAGCTCTCCCGTCAATCCTCTGCTACACCGTCAAATGTTTCCATGGAGTTTGCCAGCAATTACGGTTCGACTTATTACTGACAGTGTACTACGTCATGGACAATGGACGAAAATAAATATTTACAGTTTTTACTGATTTAAGTTTCAGTTTCCCATTGAACTTCTTAATTTGCATTTTTATATCATTATTAAGCATAAAGAAATGCATTAACCAACACGGTTAATATCCTAACTGTTACGAGAAAAATACAAATAAACTCTTGATCTATGTTTTTGAATGGAGGCAATCAAATGGGTGGCCAAAAAAATATATACATATATATAGTCGATTCTACTAAATATTATGTCGACAGTGTAATTTCTCTTGGTTCAACATATTTTGTTAAATAAACCAAAGTAATGTTCTTTTTTAAAAATTATCTTACTCCAAAAATATTTTTTTCGGGCAGTTATATATAATTGTTCGCTCTGTACAATCAAATACTTCGTTAACTTTTCTTTCAGCGTAGCTTGTTGGAAGTAATGAATGATTGCAGTGCGTAATTTCGCCCAGGGTCGCAAGTGTTGAAGGAGAAAATTTGACACTGTGACAGGAGTTTTACGAGCGCCGGCTATTCACTTATCTGCCGCGCGAGAGCAGTTTGGCGGAACCTCGACACTGACGTTCTAGCGAAGACGAGGTTCGTCACTGCTTTAAGACGCCTCGGTGAGCTACAAAATACGTCATTGTGCCTCCCAACCTACTGATACTGCAGCAGCACACACACACACACTCACACTACACACCTGGAGGGAATGTCGCCCGATAACAGCTTACCCTTCGACGTCGACAAAGTCCCCCACACGTATCCAGCATATTTAATGCTTTCATTCTCAGCGTCTACTATAGAAGCTTATTCAGATAAAATGTTCATCCCAAATATCTTCCAAACCGCTCAAGGTACCGAAATTTTGATTTCGAATTCGCAAATTGACACTGCGGGTCTCATAAGACACCGTCTATGTCTGTTCCGAGACGTAATTAATCGTTGAGATAATGATATAATCTTTTGTTTTTAAATGGGTATATACTTATTTCTTACAATAGCACAACATCTTATTAATAGGCGATAGTAGTAGCATAAAATTCCTTTGGTCGCCTCTGTTGTCAAGGTGCCCTGGGACGGCCATTTTGTGATGGCACCCGACAACTATATTGGATATTGGTGACCTTTACCTTGACCCATGACCTTGACTTTGAATAACATTAAATCCATTAAAGAATGTTTTTTTATTATTCGGAAATTTTTTGATGGGAAGAGTAGGTGAGGCGGTGAGGCGAGGGAGGTGTGTTTAGTGTGACATTAACATTATACACTTTCTTCTATTACTAGAATAATTTTTTTGCAATTGTTTTCTATTTTTAATGATTGGTAGTGGTGAGGGTGATGGTATAGGTTTGAGGTTAATGTCATATGTTCTTCGATTTTTTTTTTGTATTTTTAAAATAATTTTGCAATTTTCCCCTTTTTGATGATTGGGAGGGGTGGGAGTGGGCAGGCGGTGTTGGTTAGGGGTGGCGGGGTGCGTGTGAGGGTAACATTATTACACGTTCCCCGATTTTGAAATTTTTTGCAATTTTCTTTTTCTTTTTGGTGTGTTCATTGTTATTCAAGGACAAAATTAAGTTCAAGGTCAAGGTCACCAAGATCCAATATGGTGGTAGGGTGCCATCACAACATGGCCGTCCCAGGTCGCCTCGACAACAGAGGTGGCTGGTGGCCCTTGGTTGTTGAATCATGAATCCGGCGCCCGAAGGAACATTATGCTACTACTGGCGATTTCAGTGACGTGATAATTTTGAATACCTGATGAGCATTTTTTGATATGTTGCATCGGTGTGGTCTGTGTAACGGACACGATTGCTCGGTGAGATAATTGTAATCAAAAAATGAGCGTCAAATTAATCACACGTTTTCTTTGCCTGGGAAATCAACAACACCAACAAACAACTTTTCGCATGCGCTCGATACCTGTGTTACTCTATCACTAGCGCGTGTGTCACCTGTGTAGGAATATCCCAGCGGATGACATAACCTATGTTAAAAAAACCAAAGTTGATCCCGTTTCCTCCACCCTTTCATTCCGGCGCTGCTCCATACTCACCTCGCTTCACCCTCATCGGCTCTCAAGACCTCGATGTCAAGAGCCGCCCAAATCTATTCACTCATTCACACACCCCAAAGTTGATATTGTTATGTCAGTAATGAACTACACCTCGGAACATACATAGACGGTGTTTTATCACCCGCGTATTGCCAATTACGAATTCAAAATCAAAATTTCAATACCCTCAGCGGTTCGGAAGATATTCGGGATGAGCATGTTTAGCTGAATTAATATGTATAGGTCGTAGCCAGTGAAGTGACTTTGATGATGTGCACTGCACACATCGTCCACCAATGAGTGTCTGGTAACCTACCAACCAGCTGGCATCCCAGCCAACAGGGCAACTTCCACAACATAGAGTAACCAATGAGACACAAAGCCTGTTCTCAGAGTCTCGCGTAGCCAGTGAGAGAATTGGTACGCCCACTTCGTTATTGCTCTCATGTATGCTTATATTATATAATTCATGGCTTCCCTCTAACGTAATAATAAGCCATTCAGCAGTAGAAATTTTTTTGAGTCTGCAAATTATTACAAAGTGTACGCTATACAGGTCAACGAACTCGCCAATTTTTCAGGCCACTAAATTTTTACAAATGAGAATGGCAGAACTAAAAAAATTCGTACATTTATGTTACTTCTGCAGTTGGTCTACTCGTTGCTTGACACCTACTCGAGGATATAGACCATGTAATAAACATTCTATAAAATACAGGCCCAATTCCGCTGAGACGGTGAGCAACACATGATCCGTATGTATCTGCACGATTGTACGTAAGGCAGAGGTAATTAAAATCGCGATTTATTCATGTGTCTATTAATTACGCATTATTGTTATCGTTATACGACGCTTACGAAAGCATTAAGAAAAGTACAATTTGTGCTTACGAATTAGACTTCTAGCTGTCACAGTCTGAACTAGGCTGGGTAATAGTTCGTGAAGTGTTACGTAACACTAGTGCTAATTTTTTTAACATGCCAAGAAAGTGAAATAATTGTAACTTACTTTAAAAGCGGCATGGTACATAAATTACCACTGTATAGGTTTATCGTATTTTAAAATACGAAGAAGTGGCAATTGTGCATAATTGTTTTTACTAACTATGGCAGCAAAATTTTGCCAAAGCGATGTATTTCTGCTGAGATAGTTCTTCCTCGTAAACATCAATATTTTATCGCGGGGCAAGTTATTATGCGGAATAAATGCGCCAAAATTGCGATATATTTTTTCATAAATTTTGCGAAAAACATTATCTCGGATTGTCTTTTTTATAGTTTTTCTATAATGGCTTCCAATAATCTTTGACAAGTTATATATATGGAGTTAACTTAAATCCCCACGCCATCTTAAAATGACTTGACGAGTTGAGTAATCTTCCACATGACTATGTCATATCTGCGAAATATTACAGTTACTCTGTCAGTGTTGGGCGTGCTGTATTCGCTCTTTAAAAAAAGTTGAAAACTTTCTTTCGCGTACACGAGAAGCACGGTGAAATTAAGTGTCTCCTTGGAAGTTCTCGCTAACCAGAAATATTTTCGAACGAATAACTTGCTTGGTTTGATTTTATTTTGAGATTCCAGACAGACAAATTTATTTCTCTCTGAGAAGGAAAGGGTGCCTTTATCAGAGCCAACAATTCTACATCCTTTCCTCGGGCGACAGCTTGAATAACTACTTTCGAGTCTGTAATCTCAACTACCGTTTGTGCTTTTAACTTACTGATATTTTCTTCTGCTAATGTCATGCTCTTAGAAGTTTATAGTTATACTTTTCTGAGGAATACAAAGACATGAGCGGAGTAAACAATAGAAAATTTCCTGCGGAACTCCTCAGAAATTATTACACCTGTCACAATTTTCTTTACAGCGAATATGATTCGTTCATAACATCTTCCCATCCTGCAGACTAGAAATAAATAGGAAAATCTCACGTTCTATTATTTGTTTTTGTGCTTAAAACACGGAAAGTTCAGAACTATAAAATTATGGACCTAATGTCGAATATTAAAGATTCCATAATATATTTTATTGAGCAGAGGAAATTCAAGAAGTTAATAAGAGTGCCATATTGGAGTGTACAAACAATTTTAAAATTGTACTGGACGCTGTGTTTAGCGGTTATCTCATTAGAAAGTTCACATCTGTGATTCGCGAACCGTAGTGCAACATTATAACCTGTTCGCGGAAAAATGAGCGCTTTTGAAAGCCCTGCTTAAGATCTACTTGTATGCACGTTCTGTCATCTTCTGTCTTATGTAAAATTATCATTGCCATGGCATCATCACTTTATCCATGCGTCATTCAAGTAAAACTGTATAATGATTAGAAAAGTAAATATTTAAAAAATCTGCTCATATTCGATGCATTAAAAAAATCGAAAGCTAATATATATATATATATATATATATATATATATATTTGAAATACAAAATACATTGGAAATTTTGTATGCAATACAAATCACTAGTTCAAATATATTTTAAAATTGTAAATAGTAATGTAATTTTTTTAATTGTATTTTTTATAATAATGTATACACTAAATATAAATTAAATGAAACCTTTCATATTTCAAAGTACACTCCATTTATAAGTATAATTAATGAAGTGAGTGAAGAGTGAAGAGATTTGGGCGGCTCTTAGCATCGAGGTCTTGAGAGTCGACGAGGGTGAGGCGAGGTATGGGCGGCGCCGGAATGCAAAGATGGGGAAAACGGGATATTCCTGGAAAATCCTGCTGAACAGCGGTATCGTCCCGGGGTGACACCTACGGGAATCGTACCTGGTTCTCCTCGGTAGGAGGCGAGCAGTCTAACCACTATACTATCGCGGCCTCCGTAAATGTATGAAGGCAAACTTCACGAATACATGAAAAACTAAATTACAAGTAACCGTTTTACATAGCGCCCAACATTTTTCGCTCGCTCCTTTTGGAAAAAAACCAAATTCCCCAGAGTGTAATCTGTAGAGGCAGGAAAATATCGCGAATTAATTTTAGGACGAGCTACACTCCAACCACGTGCTGATTTCTGTCGTCTTTACAAATGGATCACAGCTTGTCAGATATGCCCTGGTGAAGTTATTGAGCCAATAGCATACCTTCAAGGAAACAAACACCGGATCCCGTGCCACCTGGTCTGAGGTAAAACTGACTTCACACAGGGACAGCAGCCAATGAACAGAAAGCTGAGACTCGAGAATACCCATGGAGTCTAGTCTACAGGTCGTTTAAAACACGACATTTCTCTGTCCCTAGGTATCAGATAGTGACGATTTAGAAGGGTTCAGGATGAAACGTGTAATGAATAAAGTCTGTTAAAAAGAGCTGAAGAACGTAAGCTACCGCAGTATTTTATAGCGTTCGAAAATTTGCTTCACCACTCGATGCAGATCCAGACTTACCATGGACGTTGATTTATTATTAGTGGGACGGCCTGTTTTTCGCGAAAACATTTCAGGACTAGTTGTACTCCAAAACACTAGAGATCGGATCCACTTTCGTTGGTACACGACGAGTTTAAATGTCGCACAGTGCGGATGTCTGCCCGCGAATCACGGACACTCAGTGTCGGAGTTACGTCATTCTGATTAGCCCAGTCGGGTACGGAACTGTCTCCCGACAAAGCCACGCGACCAATCACCAAAGGAGAACTGCAGTAATGCCATACGACGTTGGAGTCTAGGCTTCGCGTGAATCTTTTCACAAAAAAACAGGCGGCACTAATTATTAGGGACAAGAAAGTTTCACGTTTTAATCCATCTGCATGCTAGACTCTACTGTACTATATATTCTCGAGCGTCTCCTATGAGTTCGTTGGTTACCGCCCTGGTGTGTTCGCCAGTTCTTTCTCAGAACAGGTGGCGTGGGATTTGCTGCTGATTTTCATACAAGTGTATCATTGGCTCAGAGTTCGCATGGGCGTGTCTAATAAACTGTGATTCAATTGCAAAGATAAAAGAACTGTTCATGTGTTTGACGTATAGCTTTTCCTAAAATCAGTTCGCCAAATTTTCCAGTCCCTATTTATTATAGGTACGTCGATATTTCCGACTCGACATGTTGGAGGGCTTTTATAATTAACTATTTGGGATAGAGAAGGTACAGAAATTTCTCGTATTTTTTTTTCAGAAGCCGGCACGGTGTTAGACTGTACCGATCGGAGTTAGGTTATTTCGGTACTGGACGCCTGTGATTGGCGGGTAGGCACCTAGAAAGTGATAAGGGCAACATATCGCACTATCCAATGGCGAGAGTGTATCTCAGCTACACTGTAAGAAATTGTTCGCAAATAAACTACACGAGTGCATACGTGTAGTGAGACAGAGCGCACAGCAACGTCTTTCCCCATACATACATGGCAGCGTGCCTACATTTGCCCAGGAAACAGTCGAATACATACGGAAGTTAGCAATTATTAGAGACCTGAAAAATTCGCGAGTTCAATGACCTGTAGGCTATACTCTATTGTCGTATGTAAAATCATGCAAATATCACTGTTCATTGGTTGATTGTTGTATTAGCGGAAGACGGTGATTCGGTTCGCATTTTATTGTGTGTTTGTTATTGGCTCAGAGTTTTCCAGGATGTGTAAAGTAACGGATGGGCCAATAGAATAAGCAATACAAACGTACGAGGTTTTGAATTCTAGCTTGTCCCGAAATGAAACCGCGATTGTTTCAGTTCTCTAGTAATTATGTATTGTTGTGGTGCCAAACATTCCTGTATTTGCAGCCTGATATGTGGTAATATTTCCATACCGTGTATAGGTTAAACATTTCCATCATAGTTTAGGAAGTTTAGTAGAAAATGTTTTTGCAGTGTATAGGGTATTGAAATACAACCATGCAAGACTTCTTTTCGCGAAAATCGGATGTCCCTAATCATTACAGGGCAATTAAAGCTTAATCGTTTCCCCAAAAATTCTCAAGTAAAGCCCCTTGGACTTGCAGAATTATCTTCGAAGTTCTCTTCCCAGTTTCCAGGAGCCAACAGAACACAGCAGTGCATAACACAAGCATGTACTCTGTATAATGAGTCGGGATTACCCGATTTCTGCTAGAAAATTAGTTGATTTTCAACAAGACCAAAATCTTCCGTGCCGGAAACGAAAGGTTTAACAAGATGGCACGAATTACAGTTTGATATACATCTTGTTGTAACTTTAGGTGATTGCAATTCCCTTTGTCAGGAAGACATGCGAAATTCATCGTTATATGCTTCGACTTTCTTTCAGGGCTAACGCAATCCTACGGTTAACGAATCCGCGAGCGTTTCCAGTCTCTTAGTTTCATTTGCACACAAAAATATCTTCTGATTACTACGACACATCGTTAAGAGACAGGCTGTAGGTTTGCTGAGTTATAAAGTCTGAATTTCAGTTACAAATATTTGCTTGGTTATAAGGGGATTTATCTCTACAATCCATGCATGTAAAATAAGGGTTTAATTATTTTGCGGCGGGTTATGATCGCATGCTTGAACTTTACGAGAGCACGCCTGACTTCAGATGAGTAAAAATTTATATTGTTGCTTCCGTATTGCGTTCATGGAATGACAAATAACATTGAAAGGTGTGTAATGTCAATCGCAGATAGTGAAAATAGGGCCAAGTCAATGGAAATGAGTGCAAACAGTGTCAGCTTACTGATTTATAAGTTTGCTTCAGCCTTAGTCAGACCAGCTTCGAAGCTATGTATAATGACTAGAGACCCGGATATTTCGCGGGTTCATTCACAACAAGCCAGAATTCACAATCCTTTGTGAACTCGAGATTCAGTTACTCGTTCATCGGCTAGTGCTCCACTTTTACCTCAGACCAGGTAGCAGGGGATTCAGTGCTTTTTTTTCTTGCAGGTTAGTTATTGTCTTAAATTCGTCCAGGGCGTGGCTTACAAACTACGATCCAATTGGAAAAGACAGTCAAATGCACACGTGCTTAAAGTCTAACTTTTCCTGAAATGAATTCGCGAAATCTCCGGGTCTCTGATCATAGGGAATACTTGTGAATAGCGACAACCCTATACAACGAAACCTATTTTAATTAAATTACTAAGTTTAGAAGCTGTTCCACATGTTTATTTGTTATTATGATAAATTCTGCAAATAATTTCATTTGTTCGAATGCGAATTTATTTCGGAAACATGAGTTCGTTTCAACCCGTGAGACGTTTGCTATCCGCATGTGTGCCATTACAAACGCAGTGGTAACAAACAAAACGTAATTTGGAACAAAATAATTACTAGTGGCACCAACTTTTGAGCTCGTGGTTTTTTGCAGGTTTTGTGTGAGGTCCAATGCCCACAAAAAAAAAAAATCTATTTCACGAATTATGAACAAAATTTATTCAGTATTTAAACGTACTATTTCTTGAAAAAAAAAAATACCGAAGTCACCATGTCAGGCAAAATTGTAATAAAAAAAGAAACAACTGTAACGGCGTGTCTGAGACACAGCAAGAATGTAGATTACGTTTCTTTCTACTGACTGCAGCGTCTAATAACTTCTTAGCTGGTTGTCAATCGTAAGCACATCCCTGCTTCTGATGTAGAGTTTAGTAATAAAAATTAGCTTTATTTTTCAAAGCGGGACGCTTTAGTGAACACTAAAAAAGCAGAGAGAAATGAGCTACATAAAAAAAATTGTTCAAAGCACACGAGAACATTAATTTTCATCTCATATTCATGTCTCCACCGTCTGGCAACAAATAATTAGCATAGCTATCAAAATTACTTCTTCGAAATAACTTCATGGAACGTTTTATCTCCCATCAAACATGTCCTTTTAAAAATAGAAACGTTTTTGTAAACTGTATACAATGTAATTGAGTTGAAAATTGGCTGTAAGTGTATCTTATTAATATTTAAAGCAGTTATTAAATTGCAGTTAGTTAACTATACTGACAGCTGAATTGAATTGAAGTTCTGGGAATCAGAAACTCAGGCCAGCGACATTCTTTGCAAATCATTACAAGTAATCGTTACTAAGGTAAAATTCAGCCATTTTAATAATCCTAATGATATCGGTGATTTAAGTAGACATGTTATGACTTTTTCCCAGTCACTTTTCACTGTTTCATTGCACCGGTGTACAAACGAGGAAATTTCCCGTTTCCAAACTTTATTTTGTACCACAAGCTAACGCGTTTTGGAGTGGACTATAAACAAAAATAGTCCTGGTGTTGAATACGGAGCTGCAGCGTATATTTGAACGTCGTTGAAAGCGTTCCAAAGCGTGGAGGCAGTTTCCGCCACTCAACATGTTTAAGCAAACAAATAAAAAAAAAAAAACGAATCCAGATAACTAAATTCAAATGCAAATTTTGCGCCTCCTAGTTTTCGTAGGTTTGCGAGGAAAGGAAATAAAGTGCGAGGGAAATGTTAGTTCGGAAAGGTGGCATCCAAAAGTGCTTGGGCTCTTGAAGGCGTGATGCCGAGCGGAGAAAGGTGCGCCGGTGTTTGATTATTCAAGTCACGGTTAGCGCAAGATGGGATATCNCCGTCAGCCTCTTTTCGAGTTAACTTTGCGAAGGAATTTCTCCGGCACGCGTCCTGAAAGCGACTTAAAAAAAAATTCTGGAAATGTTTTTTACGTCAGCCATAAGACCATTTTTTTTTTCTTATAATCAATTTGTCTCAGTTGCGGGAAAGTTTTACCAGCCGAAGTTTTCCATATTCGTGTTTGCGTGAGCTGCAGTTTTTAAATTCAACCTGCTTTCTGTGTGCATATAAGTTAAAAAAAAATATATATTTATATGTTAACTATTTAGGGCTTCTGGATAATAGCCTGTTGGCGATAAAGTTTATTATATTATATTATGCATTCATGTTTATTAACTGTTGTTCCCTTACACTGAAAATCTCCACCTCTATACATGGGTAGAACTTCAATTACATTTCAAAAGAGAAACAGAACACTTTTTGAACTAGCCAATCCGTTATAATATCCTGTCGACACCAATTTTTTGCACTCTGAACTTAATAACGTGATATTACTGGATTATATATGAAATTACAAATGTAATGAATTCTATTTATTATAAAGACTGCAATTTGTGTTCAATCATCGCAGAAACAGTTGAATCAAAATATTTGATAATGATAAAGTTCATAATTTAAGAAAATAACATTACACACAATAAAAACGAAATTTTACTTATTATGGAGGTTAAATTTATATTGTATAAATTTTGCGATTTAATTTTTGGCCGGTACTGCATACTGCGAGGTTCAGTGGTCAGTCATCTTCCATCTTGAAAATGTGCTACTGTTCCAGGTTTTTGCAAGTTCACACCACTACAGTCAAACATGAAGCCTACACCTCACTGGCTGTGACAACAAAACAAGTTTGGCTACGTCTTAATTGCAGCACGCATTAAGCAATTTCTTGTTTGCAGCATTAGAAACCATGAATTGAAGTTGGCCTGAAAGAGTTCATGAAAATACCTGCTCTCTTACAGGTATTGAGGTTGCGAAGGTACAGTGGTCGTACTACTGGGGCCTCTCACCTAGGCGAACCGGGTTCGATTCCCGGCGGGGTCACTCCCGGATTTTCGCAAGTGGGAATCGTGTCGGACGATGCCGCTGGTTTGCGGTCTTTTCTCGGGGATCTCCCGTTTCCCCCGCCCTTGCGTTCCGGCACTGTTCCATACTCACCTCGCTTCACCCTCATCCGCTGCCAAGACCTCGATGTTAAGAGTGGCCCAAATCTCCCCACTCCACCCCATACGGTTAGGGCAGTTTTCCTGCTTTTTTAAAATAAATATTCAAATGCGTGAAGTCTCCAAATTTGTATAGTAACGACGCTCCATACTTCAGTATTTTGGAATGTTCTGGAATGTCGTACATTTCCCATACTATATTTAGGTTTAAAGTTTCCATCCGAGTTTAGGAAGTTTATTTGAATTTCTTTTCACAGTGAGCAGCACTAGGTTCATAACTACACTGCATGTATAAACATCTCCGACAGGACATGCCGCACCCTAATTATAGCTCGTGTACGGAGAACTGACGTTACTTTCGTAGTATGCGGCGCTGTACACGGACTGTGTGTGTGCGTGTGTGTAGATGTGTGTGCGTGTGTGTGTGTGCTCGTCGTGTAGAAGACACGTCATTGTCTCCGCGACGCAAAACTTCACTTGCAAGTAACGAACGACAGACGACTAATTAAAATGTCGTGTCGCTGTTTTTTTGTCGACCCAAAATGCGGGTTGAAATTCTGCGTGACATTGTTGTGATGCAGCCACGTTAACGAAGTCTTTGAAACGTTACGTTCTAAATTGGAGTTTCTGGATTCGAATGCCGTATACACCAGGGTTTCCGTGTCGTTTTTGCACGTGTCTGCAACTTTAACAAAAAAAATAAAAATTACATTCCCCTCCCCCGCCTGATCCGGAAAAATCGGTGGCATTATAAAAGAGTGCTAAAGCAAAAAAATATATATATTAACCGGTTTTCCGGCCTTCAAAATTTATTTCGCGTTTATTTCATTGTACCGACAGGCAGCGCGTGCCTCGAGGAATAAAATTGTTTCCGAATTGTCAGTTTAACCAAATGCCACGAACCAGTAGACTTGAGGCGACAGCCGGTGTTTGATGACGTGTCGTAAACGAAACCGACAACGCAACACGTGTATCAGCTAGTGGGTAAGAGACTGCTAATGAAAGTCATGTTGGCATTTCAGACAGTTCAGCCGATGCCCAACGGACAAGGGAGAAATACAGACGGGAAAAACTTCGTAGTCGTATTTATTAATATATTAGATATCTGTTCACGGCCAGAGTTTTACCCGAAGCAGCTATCAATTTCATATAACCGAAGGACCTCTTTGTACAAAACATTGGTTATGCCCTCAAGTGTTAGGATTACCACGTTGCCAGGTGAGCTTGCTCTGGATCAGTCCGCGTAGAGCTGGCCATGTAAGAAGCAGCCCTCTCTAGTCTACAAAGGGGCCGCGGTGGCTGAGCGGTAAGACTGCTCCCCTCCCACCGAGGCGAACCGGGTTAAATCCCCGGCCGGGTCAGTTCCGGATTTTCGCAAGTGGGAATCGTGCCGGACGATGTCGCCGGTCGGCGGGTTATCTCGGGGATCTCCAGTTTCCCCGCCCTTGCATTCCAGCACTGCTCCATTCTCACATCATTTCACCCTCGTCGGCTCTCAAGACCTCGTTGTTAAGAGGCGTCCAAATGTCTCAACTCAAATCTAGTCTATCCCTGCCATCTTTAGCGACTGTCCCTGAATGTTATATAGTCATAGAAGAACAGATCTCGAGGAAGAACTGCGGACTCTTCGATTCAAAACGCTACTCGGATATAATTAATAGAATTCGCGTAAATGCGCGTAATGAAAACTTAATTCTCCCCTGCACATCCAGTCAAGGATGTGGCCTCGATTACATATTTTTTCCAGGCCTTCTCTTGGAGCCTGGTGCGATTGCAGCTTTTCGATGGTGACAGCAATATAGTGGTAACCTCAAGGATAAGCTTGTGTGGCGATAAACCACCAAGTTATATGCTGTTGATGAACTCCACAGGGTAATGGACTAATCATCCATTTTTATAACTGTTTACACAAATTTGTACTACAGTTCTACCCCTTTGAACAACTAAAGTAAATTATACTGATGAATTGTTGAGTAATTTATTGCTAATATTGATGAAGAGGCCTACTCGTAATATTTTCTTCTACGGAAATTTGTTTAGTTATTTGTCGATTCACTTCAGAACTGAGCATTTATAGTTAAAATGCTACAGGAAGAAATTCAAATTACGTTTTACATTATTGTAGTAAATAAAAGCTCAGGTTTGTTGGAAGAAAATATAAACGTCCGCGCAATTGTTTAGCATGTAGTTTTGACAGGTCTTTAGGTGATTCGCATGTTTATAGTTCTGTGAATTCTGTTTGTATGAAACGCGTTAAATGTTAAAATAGAAATACATGTGATATTTGTGATATTACACTACAAAAAATCAGCAAAGAAGTGACAACAGAAAGTTTGCAATCGGGTTTCAGGGTGGCAGTAATCAAACTTCTTTACCCCTTAAGAATATGAAGGTAGTTCGTTACACTTCTAATTTATGTAAGAACAATAGGGATATCGCTGCAATTGTTTTGTTGAGTGAACAATATGTTTCTGGAGAATGGAAAAGAGCGTTTAGTTAACGAAACTTATAGTTGCGGACATGATCCCAAACAGAACCACAACTGGTAGGTATGTTCGTATTGCTATCAAAGTTCAAAATATTTATAGTTTGGGACTGGAATATTTCGCGAATTTATTTTATATCAAGCTAAACATCAAAAACATTTATTTCTATTTTTTGTTTGCTATTGTATCACGGTTTATTAGACACGCCCAGGTGAACTCAATAACAGACCTGCAAGGAAACAATCACCGTATCCCGTGCCAACAGACCACAGTTTTCTTCATGATGGCATACCAATGCCGCATCTCTTAAAATATTTCGTTGCAAGTTCATGCGGTTCAACTTTTATACTGAACTAAATTATTTGTATGCCTGTATCAGGTTGATCATTCTTCTTACCATAAAAAAAAAACTTTTCACTTTGAAAAACCAGATATGAATGTAAATTACAGATTGGTAGGCTTCAATAAAACGAAAGAAAAAAAATGTAACTAAGTGAATATCTAAACTCTCATGTTTGGATGTATAATTCAAAACCCAGGTTGAGAACCAATATGCGGAAAGTTTTCTTATTAATTCTTACAATCAGAAAGCCACTGATGCCACAGTTATCCAACCGGCAGGAGCTTCCAGATCAGGTTACAGTCTCCCCTCCCACGAGGACACGGAAAGCAGGCCCGTTTTTGCACAAATGTAATACAATATATGTTACGTTGAGATTGCCCCTAGCGGTCAATGCTGGAACCTCGTGACCGCTGCCATGTTGGTGGTAGCGTCTAGTGTGCGACCACACGTGCTCGACACTCGTGACCCAGTCCCACGGCCTGCACAACGATATACAGTCCCGGCTATTCCTTAGTAATGTTATTGCCAAAGAACTTCTACTGGATTGCATTACGTTTCCTACAAAATAGAACATCCCATGCCTTGTGATACGTTCCAATAACAAATATCACACCATGCTTGTGTTCACGCCGTTAGTAGGCGAATTATTGCGGTTATTGGTAGCAAATTCTGTAAACTCAGTGGTTTGGCGTCCACGGATACTCCATGTTTGTAAACACTCTGTAAACAGTTTGACACATCTGGCTTCACGGTCTGGAGAAAGGTGACCCGGTTTGGCAACCGGTAGTCATTATCTGGTTTTGTTGTTGTGCTCGCGTTTGTCTGTGCACAAGTTGATAGTTTGGCGCTTTATACATTTTGGTTGGGCAGATATTATTTATTTGTTTATTTCGAGGAACGACTCGTGTACCTGAGGACGGAAATTAATTTTTTTTTTTCAGCTTTGGTGTGACGGCATAGACATACTGAGAAAAATTCGTCTCTGAAGAATGATAGTTCACTGTGTTTGTGCATTCCCTTTCTGTTTCTCACAGAGCTACAACCATTGCACAGCTCTGAAGTTGCCACCTGAAGTCGAAACTTTTATTCGCGCTAGTTTTTGAATGGAAACTTTTGTTGTAAACGCTCGTGAACAGCTTATTTTCAATCCAACCGCAAAAATTCGCCTTTTTTTGTTCCATTACTGCTGGCAACGCCATATATACAATACAAAATAAACCAGTTGCAAAAGTAAAAATGTTCTCGCTAGAGAGCACAGCTGGATGTGAAAGCAGTGCAGTAAAAAATTTTTCGCTACAATTATTTTAAATTGCTTCACTCACCACGTTCTAAGTTATGTAATTCTGCATTACGTGTTTCTAAGATGTGTTTTTCTAACGTATTACAATTCTAATTTGTGTGTTTCTAAGTTATAGTCGTTCTACGTTATGCTTTTATAAGTTACAATGTTTCTAAGTTATCTGGTTCTGCATTGTGTGTTTCTAAGGTATAATAGTTTTTAGTTATAATTTTCTAAGTTACGATGGTTCTAAGTAGTGATAGTTCTAACTTGTGTGAATTTTTATTATAATTCTAAGTTTGACTGTCATAAATTATGATTTCCTAAGTTATGCGTGGTTCCCCCTCCCATCAAGATGGGGTCAATGTGCTAATGTCTGTGCTGGGATTATTTCTCCGGGACTAGGTGAGTTAGGAACTCGGGGGACTGGCATCTGTGCACGCTGCTATTCTGCGCGCCGGGCGTGTAGAGAACACAAAGTGGACGAGGTTCTCGCGCCACTCCAGCACCGGACTACTGTGCCTCCACCTCCCACCCCCCAGATGAATAGATTAATTAGCCGACTCGAGGTCAGCCGTGGCCATCGCCGCAGTCGGAGGCAGCGGGCAGCCCAGATATTGCGCGGGTGGACCCACCGCCAACTTCTCCTATACCTTCGCGGATTCCCTCCCTCTCTCCGCACTTTCCACAAGCTCGTTCTTCCTTTACACCTCCCTCTCTCCACCTTACATGCCTTCTCGTTGACCCCGCTGTTCATTCTGTCCGATCCCTCTACCCCCTTCCTTTCCTCCACAGCCACGCCCAACCAATCCCGTCTTCCCGTTAGAACAATGGCCGAAGTGCTTGGTCGGCGAACTAGGTATCACCAGATCGATTCCCGTTCGGGAAGTCTTTTCTTTTCTTATCCCTTTCTCACACCCTTGTACCCTCCCGGATTGAAGACCCGCTTGAAACATTGGCCTGCGGTAACAGAAATTACTGGCGCGAGTCCAACCTCGGACCCGGGGGCCGAGATTAAGTCGGGCGCTATGTGGGTGGGCCCTCGATAGCACCTCGGTCTGTGCGTGAAGTCCGCTCGCACTTGGGTTTCCTCGTGTCTCAGTGACCGCAGGTTTGCGGTCGGACTGAACCTTCTGTCCACCGAACACCTTCCTCTTCACCAGTTCACTCACAAGTAAACGTATAACTTAAGACTTTGAAATGAACATTTTTTTTTGTTCGGAACTGTACCGGCATCACAACTAGATACATGTAAAATTCGCGTTATTATTTTCCGAAACACTAAACTTTCTTGTTAGTGACGTAACTACGGCAATGCAGGAGATGAAGCTGCGTCCAAGCCCTTAGCCAAAAAGGCCATTGGTCCCCAGAAGGCTTCTCTGCTTCCATGAAGTCGCGGGAGACGAAATTCTAAATATGTAGGTAGAAAAGGATAAAGGATAAAGGGACATCAACAGTCAACAGTGGTCAATGTTGGGTTATGTGTCATACGCAGACACACTTGCTTATTACAGTGATCAAGTCTGTCCATACTGAAGCTGCCAGTTAGTTAGGGGATATATCCATCATGCTACGAGGTTATCACCACAGAAGGAGACATCACTATCCAAGCAAGGTGTATCGTAATATTATTAGTGTCAATTACGATGTTGATAAGGATGATACAAGTTGGTGTCGCAAGGTCGTCAGTGTTGAAGAAAGTTATGTTCTTCTGACATACCTCTTTCGTTTTGGACTTAAAGGTATAACAGCGAAACCAGGTAATGGTGTTTTGGAAATTTGTTTCTTTCGGATATTTAAATTTTATAGATCGGCTGACCGCTGCAATATTATGTAGGCCTATTAATATGCGGAGTCATATTTTCAGAATCATACATTTGGTTTATAGTTATAAAAGTTACTTGTAGTTGGAAGGGAGGGGGTCATGATGTTAATGTTCACATCCGGGTCTTTGTTTGCAGTTACACCACTCTCACCTCACGCTGCGCATATTAGAGTGAGCAAGTGGAGATGTCGGAGGCTCTTAACATCGAGGTCTTGAAAGCCGACGAGGGTGAAGTAAGGCGAGTATGGAGCGGCGCCGGAATAAGCGGGCGGGGGAAACGGGAGATTCTCAGTCGAGCGACCCCCACCGGGAATAGAACCCAGTTCGCCCCGCAAGAGAGGCGAGCAGTCTAACCACTACAACCACCGTAGCCCCACGTACGTGTTTGAGAACAATACGCCATGCCACCAGCTGCACCGCTCTACGCGAATTCGCCAGTATTTACAGGATTAGAAACAAATGGCGATCATAAGCGGAGATCAGTCATCTTCGGAGATGTTCCATCGCTGGTAACTCGATTACCTGAGCTTAGTTTACACTTCGGTGACATTGTGTAACCATCCGCCACTTTTAACATTCAACACTGGTGCGCACATTTTGAATTGTATCCGGGCGTGGCAGTTTGTAGGATTCATCTGCTTATATACATACTACTCCATTCACTCAGATAAATGTTTTGTCACAGCCAACAAAATACAAACATATACTTAAAAATCCTCCCCCCCCCCAAAAAAAAACTTTATTCAATATAGAAAACATGAATAATGATCATATGATAATTACATGCTTAAATAAACAAAACGTTTTTTTTGGGCCAAAACATAATTAGCCTGTGAACAAAACATTTAATTAAATGAACTGTACATATTTGCTTAACAACTCACTTGATTACCTTAATTAAAAATGACAACTCGAGTGTTTGAAATATTGTTACAATTAGGATAGTAACAATGTCTGTTAGTGCATTTATTGATGCTCGTAAATTGTATGTTACGTCTTGGGAATAATTGAGGTCACTGCTTTAGGCAATTACTGCACTTAAAAATGAAACTAGAAGTCTGTAGGCGGATAACACTTCTGCACATTTGCAGATTTAAGTTGAAGAATGTATATTTTTGGGATTGTTTGCGTGGAAACAACAGTTTCTGTGGTTGCATACGTACAAAATATTACTACAGCCTGTTCGGTTGTATAGAAAAATTGTTGGGTGGGGGAAATATACATAGCTGCATGATCAAATAAGAAAATCTTCTCAAGAAATTGAGATGAAAGGCAATTAAATTTCCAACACTCAAAATACGTTTGAAATAAACATTCGCCTTCAGCTCTTTCAAATTCAGCGATTATAATTTAATTGCATGTTATTCGTAAACACACTTGTTTTAAGTAAAATGTAACTCACAGAATGCAATAATTTGTAATTTTCAATTCAATATTTTAACCTATGACAGTTGAATACAAACATTTTCAGGTATCACAAATACGGCTATTATAACGTTACGAAGAATAAATTTTACGAGTATATAATTGTATTTTCCAAGTGGTTTTACACGTATACAGAAAATGTTAGTACCATTTACAAATATTTTTTAGGACGATGAGAAAGAGGATATGGCATACGACTATTATACGTTTGCAATTAAAAAATGCACATCCGAGGTGTTGTACCTCATATTTATGTGGTATATATACGTTCGCTTTTCATGCAACTCATGAATTCGAATGTCTCATAAGTGAATGTATTTCAATATAAATCGAGCACGATAGCAATGTTAATGATTTGCAGTTATTTCCATTGCAAACAGAGGGAAAAAATCCTGAAACTGTTCTATAAATGTTGGGAAAATTGGGATGTTAATTTGGTTTTTAAAATGTTTAGTTTTTCAGAAAGACGTATTCATATTTTAAACAGACCATATTTTTTTTATACAACGATGTTATCTGCAGCGAAGCCTCGTATCCATCACACCTACATATAGCATTTGTTAAAGGCCATGAAATCACGGATTTTACTATAGAAAACTACAATAATCTAGATGGCAAAAAAAAATATATAGTTTTAACCCTGGCTGAAGAGACACCTTCCAGGTGGGAACTCAGGAAAAAAATAACGGTATTGTGATGGTGCCATCAACAAAATCAAAGTTACGTGACACTGTGTGTAATAATGCTTTGATCCTCCAACGATTCAGAACTGATAAGGGCGACGCGGGCTTTTTGGACAGGTAATGATCGCAGTTTTATTTATTAAAATAAAGTCCCATGGTAGTGAATGAAGAGGATGCATTTCATGCAGTGGCGGGCTGAAAACTTCTCGACTTATTTCTGCGGATGCAATTTTCAAGTCTACATGTTTAACATCAGCTGTTCGCCTCTCTCTTTCCACTTATTGTCTTTCTCGAACCTTGTTACTTCCACATCACTCGAAAAGTAAGGTGCGTATCGCCTTCGTAACAATAGTTTTCCTCAAAAATTCCGGAGATAAAAGTGGTAAAAAAAAGAGGAAGCATTTTAACAGTAGTGGAACTATGTTCATTAGGAAACCAATTCAAGGAGCATAGAAACGAAACCTGTGAAAATATTGCTTGATATGTCAGAAAAATGTTACTTCAGTCAAAAATAGTAACTGGCAAGTAAAATTTAGAAAAGTCTTTGTTAAAGCCATTAATTGAAATATTTTCTACAGACTGGCTAGTAAAAATTGTTCGTGCTTGAAATATTACGTCCACCGTACCTGCTTTGTAGTTCCAACTTCACAAAATTCAACATTACCAAAAATCATTCATGAATTTTCACAGGATTTTTATGATTCGTTACGTCGAAGAGGAAATTGAGGAGATAAAATCTTCCTCTTAACTCATCCATTCTGATTCAAGTGTATAATTATATTTTAGTAGTTTCTTAAGTCTATCCTCACTTCTACAACTTGAAAGCTGTCTTAAAATAATTTCTTAAAGTAAGATCAAAAATAATTCCTAATTCCTTCAACTATACAGCTCAAACCAATTTCGCTTGTACACTTAATACTTCTATTATTAGGCAGTAAAATACGAATAAAAATAACATTTATTAACACTTATGCAAATTCACATGTTAATTAAGATCGTAAATTGGTAAGGTTAGTAATGACTAATTAACTTATCTATTAATACCTTGATGTGGTGTACAAAGGGCGTAAGCACAAAAATTACAGTTTCATGAGTAAGAGAAAACAAACTTTAAAAATTCTACAAAATATTGGTTTTTGTGTGTCAGTATTAGACGTAATTTTCTCTTCTTCTTCTTTTACACTGATATCATAATTTGAGCTTTTTTGTTTTTCAATTATAATTTAGTTATTTTTAAGTGACTGAAGACCCTTATATAGAATGACACGTGACCTAATCCCTTCTGACCCTTGCAAATTACACGTTGTTAGTGGTATAACAAGTTAATAATATGGATAAAAATAAAATTCATATAAATTTACTTTAAATACAATTGAAATGGGAAAACACTACTTAGAAAGCTATAGTGATTAAGGAATATAATGTATCCAAACCAACACGACAAAGACAAAAACATCGATACATGTTTTAAAAATTATTGCTGTCCACCACGGAAACATGACACACTAATGTAACAACACCGGCGGAAACACAATCAAGTTGATTATTGACATACAAAGGCGGTTCACTTTATGAGGCTTTTGAAGCCAACATCTGAAAATGGTCGCCGCCCCTACTCGCATGTGGCGTACTGACTGGCAACTGCTCAGATAAGTTGGTAACAACGGAGCGATTTAAAAGTCAGATCTACTTCTTGGCGAATTTCAAATACATTTTCTGTCTTGAAAAAACACAAAATTTCGCCTTGTAGTATACTCCCTACAATAGTAACTTTTCCAATGAATGTATACACAAAAGTAATTTTTATACTCACTCTTATAACACTACTAATGACTTTTTAAAAAGTGGCAATCCTTTTCACGCCAAATATAGTATTTATATTTTCTAAAGCTGTGCTGGAATTTCGTTTGCTACGTTCTCCCTTTATTTATAATAGTACACCAAATCACTGATGCCATTCAACTGGTTTAAACGTGCTGTAGGTGCAAAACACTGAAACACATATTAAACTGAAACAAACAATGCCTCCGTCCAAAATAGTATACCTGGTTGAGAACAGAGGATTGCCAACAACACGGTAAAAACGTATGGCTATATTAAAGCAGATCTTAACTACGATGTTCTGTTTTTTATGAAGAGGATACGGCACCTTGAGTATTAAAAAACTGATGATAATACCAGAATTAAGGGTGAATAACCGCGCAATTTGACTTAAGGCCCTGCTATTCGTGTAACAGAGATAACAGAAATGACATAACAGAAACAAATACACTATACAATGGTCTAAAAAGACAAATGTTGGTTTTGTGATTTTATACACCACGAGTAGAACTTTTTCGACTTACGTAATTTAAACGAAGCCTTCTACAATATACACTTATATTCGGGTATTTAAGCCCCCATGGAAAGCACACATTTTTCCAAAGTAGATAGTACAAATAATAAGAACAATTTTTTTGAAGTTAAACTTCTTTTGGCGCGTTGAGGGTAAACGTTTAGTGTGCAACGGAAGTTGCGCGCACACAGTGTAACGAAATTCGACAGTGAACGTGGTAGGGGCATGACCCAACGCGCATGTGGGTATCGTCTAGCTATATACAAACGCAAGGTACACAACGTAGCACGTAGTTATATTTAAAACCGACAGAAAATCAGTTCATGTAATAAACAAACTGAAAAAACATTTCATTTATAATAGTAATTAATTGTGAATATATATCTCATTAATTTATTTTACTTACATTATGCCGTGAAACATTTCTTGGTGCCAAAAATTGTATAATACAATTTCGAAAGTGTTTTCAAGTATTTGAGGTAAATTTTTGTAAGTATTTAATTATGGTCTTTAATAAAACCTTTATTAATGGTATTTTATGTCTTTCTTCGGTAATTTTATAGTGTTCCTACTTAGATAAATTATTTTCATACGTAATAAAATTGTATTTTAGTCACGCCAAAGAAGTGCAACTTCTAACGCGCGTACATAAATACACGCACACGTGCTTTTTTTTTACTTAAGCACTTTGTATGCTACACCAAATATATTGTTTTGTTCCAGGAGTTGCAACAGACCATATTTTTGATCTAGCAACTGCCTCGGCACTAGCCTGGAAAGGAATAGAAAAGACACTTAGGAAAACAACTGAAGCCACGATATACGCGATGCAAACAGCATACTTTACCACGTGAACGTACAAAAGAAGTACTCCCAACACTCACGACGCAATTTCAAAGAGAGAAAATTACTATCCCTGATGAAACTCGCAGCTGACGCCTGGGACAAGATGAATAAATAACGAACTGGTAACGAGTAGAAGGTAGAAGGACGCGTAATTGACAATCCACTCTTGCGTCTCGCGTTAATTTCTGTCTTTCTTGCTTCGAGAACGAAGTCCCTTTAAATAGGAAAGTTTTCTTTTTTCTGAGACCACTCTTGTTTGCATTTGTCTACGGCTGCGTGTTCCTTTTCCGTAAAGTAGAACTTTTGAACGGATGACCGATTTAGTTAGTCTTCGTGTGCATCTAACACACTTGTCGTTGACGCCAATCCAGTTTTATAATTTCCGAACCTTTTACTGATTACCCATAGTTTTGTGAAATCATTTGCAAATTTCATGTACTCCTGAATATCTAGATAAACGTGCGTTATATTGCCGTTTTAAGACACTCAAAATCTTTCATATATACCCTTCACCACATTGTATGGAGTGTTCGCGGTCATTTGAGGTCTTTTCAAATCAACCTTTGGGAAATGTTACTGTCCCTCCGTGCGTATACTTTAACGGGAACAGTGAGTGACGTGCGAACAGTAAAGTTGGTAGTGACGGGAGGGAAAGTAGTTTCAAGCGTGTTAAGTTGGTGTCAGCATTAACCGTTCGCAAATGAGAGATGTACGAACTTCAACTCGGATCTCTCACTAAGAAGGCGCACAAAACGCCGGGCACTGATTCCTTGATGTGTACGGCACCCATCATAACCAGCCTTCATTTGTGCAACATNGGGGGGGGGGGGTGTCAACCCGTTAAACCACAATGTCTACGATCGTGGTCACGTCGCACATGCATGATATTTATGATCGGCGTTGTACACAGAAGGGCATCAGTGCCCGGTCTCGCTGTTGACTAATCTGATATCTGGTATATTCTGAGCCTCTTTGATATAGTGGTTAACGGCAATGTAAGGAGCACGCAGCACTTTGTTCACTGATTGCAAGACAAGTACTGAACAGAAGTACAGTGCATTCCAAGAAATTACGTGATTGTAACACTTGAACTCAGACATGAATGTGTGACCGAGCGAGTTAAGAATTAATTATCTGCTGGAGGCTAGCAGTCAAAATGAAATTTTCCTGTAAAATATAATTTTCTGTGAACTTTATCAGTTACGTCGACGTGATAATCGTTTCTGAGTTGCGTCTCTCTTATCTTTCAGCCGATCGCCTGTGTTGGTGTGTGCTGATAGCACAAACAAATTGCATTTTGTGATAGTAGTTTGAAACTTGACACCTTGTTTATATACGATATATGAATGAAAAAAGATAAGACATGAGTCTTGTCTTACCTATGGCCGAGAAGGGGGTAGGGGGGGAGGGGAGTAATTTATAGAGGAGAATTCATGGTAGATATAAAATGTAATTTTTAATCCGTTTAGTTGAAGTGCTTCAACATATTTTGACTGTATTTGTCCACATGCATCTCTGCAGCAGAAAATGATTGCAGGCAACAAAATAATGAATAACAGACACGTTGTGACACAAAAATATTGCTGCAGAAACAGTTATATAGCTATAATATTGCCTGCACAGTGTTTCATGCAGGCAAGCGGTTTGTTGCATTTACAGAACTAAAACTAACTGTATAGTTATATCTATGCTTTATTTACCTTGCCTTTTTGAAAAGTTGACTTTTTACATTTTTTTGCGTATTTCGTGAAAAGTTATCTGTAATCAAAGATGTCTAGGAAGCGAAAATTAGAACTTCCACATGACGATATTCCAGCACCGAATGCTGTTACTGACTGAGATGTGCGTGTGGTATGCCAAGAAAAGAACAAAATCACACAAGTTTATGGTCTATAGAATGGCTTCAAAACCCTTGCTTGGCATTTAATATCTTCTGCTGAACTTGGAGCTCTTCCGAAAGAAGTTCGTTTCTCTCAGACGGATAATTGTAGTGACGTCATTGCTAGAGACCTGACAAATTCGCGAGTTGAATGACCTGTAGGCTATGCTTCATGATCTTATATAAACTCATGCAGATATTCACTGTTCATTTGTTGCTTGTTGTAGTAGTACAAGGCGTTGATTGTTATTGGCTCATTCATCTCCAGGAGGTGTCAAACAACGCGTCTACCATTGCAAAAGTAACATGAACGTACAAGTTTGTGAATTCCAACTTGTCCCGAAATGAATCCGCGAATTTTTCAGGTGTCTAGTCATTGCACAGCTCTTTCTGTAGACATAGGGAATACTTATTTGTATTGCGATGAAAGCGAAGAAAACGAAATACTCGTCTTCCCTCAAACTTTGGAAATAGGTTCTACAATAACGTTTTTGTCAAATGAACTTCAAGAAGAGCAAATTATTACGAAACTGCTACCCGCCGATTTGGTGGGTTTGGAGGTGAAATGTTACAAAGTGTGCCACACACAGCAAGAAAAATAAAGGCAATGCAAGTGACAACACGGTACGTGGAACTGTGTACGGCTTAGCTCGGACACAAGCTGTTCAGTATACTGAAGAATTAATTTTTTCTTCAGCAAAACTTCCCCGGTGTTGGATAACCTTAGTAAACGTAGGGAAAAGGAAACGTGCCACCTTTGCGTCAACGAAACCCACAGTAAATCGAACAAGGCTAAAAAAATTTAATTTTCTCTTGACATCCTGCATTTTTAGCAAGAAAACAGTAAAAGAGGTGTTGCTTAATTTTAGGAACTAACTGGATAAGTTATTCAATAAGTTACACAATTAACTTCCATGCGTGATGTCATGTGCCTAGCTCGTGCAGCAAATACCATTCGTAGATATTTATTTCACGAGTATCCAAAGTTTATAGGCTTTTTACTGACTCTTGTGTTCCCTGCAGATGTGTAAGCAAGTCATTGCTATTATAAATTGCACTGGAAATAACAGCTGCTGACGAAGAGCCATTGTCAAAGAGAACATAGTATTTTCGGTAACCCTAAACATTCGCTATAATGCAGCAAAAACCTTAAGGCGGAATGAAAGCAGTCGTATTGAACACACAGTGTGACACGAGACGCCGTTGCCCTTTACATCAGCCTCAATACGTTTTCCCTTACGATAAATAGGATATTATTAGATAATCTCCTGGTTTTTCAGTTTTTTCCAGTGGTACAAATACAAAACTTGAACTAGAACACATTTTCAACACCAGCCATCTGCAATATAGACCACAGTCCACCATCAATAACACTCTGCTAGGTAGTTGTAATTGATGGTTCAGCACTAGCCCATTCACTTAACATAGCAACAAGAACCTATGCAGATTTACTTACATACAGGATCGTCTCCAGAACTTTGATAGTGTCGAAATTGACTGTGATCATGACTCTCCTAAATCAAGTCTGATACAAGAGGAAAACGTGGATCCTGGTAACAAATAGCAGTCAAACAATCACATCCCGCCTNGATAGTGTCGAAATTGACTGTGATCATGACTCTCCTAAATCAAGTCTGATACAAGAGGAAAACGTGGATCCTGGTAATAAATAGCAGTCAAACAATCACCTCCCGCCTCCCCCCCTCACAGAAAATCTTCAGCAAGTTGACGAAAACAAAAAACAAGGTTTTGGTCTCCTAGTATCTGCAGTACTTACACTGATATGTATGCACTGGTGAAAACAAGAAACTAATGCAGGTCCACATGTCAATATACAGAAGCATGCTCCCTGTTCACATGAAGAGGCTGATACAAGAATAATTTTTCACGTCTGGAAACGGTGTTTGAAACGTCAAACTGATGTGTGTGATGGTACTTCGTGACGATGGAAGCACACACAATTACCACGTAAACTTGAACCTCTGTGGACAATACTTCCAAAATAATTAAACGAATTTTCTGACTCTTATTGCAAAACGATGCATGTTGAAAAATGTACAGGCCAACGACACTGTTTGCAATTGACAGTTTTGTGCACCTGTTGTTACGGCCTACGCACATAAAAAATTCACCTAAGGTCACCTCGCTTTGGTTTGCTGTTTCTACATGAGGGTCGTAGAAAATGGCTTACCATTGGTGCGATGGGGCCCGCTCAACTGACAATCTCACTTCTGTTGTCTACATGAGTGCTAAATGGCAAATGGCGCGTTTATGAAAAAGAGTGTTTAAGTTGTATATGGGCAATGGAAAAGTTTTAATATTTTTAGATAATGCTCCGTTAATTTTATTGCTGATAACCAGGCTCTAAGCTGGTTGTTAAACTCACAAAAGCCACCTTGTAGATTGGCACGGTGGTTAGTGCGCCTCGCTTGCTTTAAGTTTACCATGCAGCAGATTAAGGGGATCGATAATTTTGTAGCGGATGCGTTGTCACGCTTGTAATGCGAAGACGAGTTTGAGGCGGCGGAAAATGGGGCCGCTGTGGATAGTCCGTTGTCCGATTCAGTTTCTACTTGTATAAATATCTTAGAATTAAACACGTTGCAAGAGTTTCCCAGTGTTTCACTGATATAAAAGAACACCAAAATTCTGACACGGAATGTAAACACATATTGACTGAAATTAAAGACGGAAATTCTTGTTACGTAGTTTGTAAAGGATTTCAAGCAGAATGGACAAAAAGAGACAAATTCAGAGTTTTTGTACCTGAAAAACTAAGGGCAATGGTTTTTAAATATTATAATGAATCCTCTTACGGGTGATACGTCGTACGGGATAAAACAATTACCCGTCTGTTAGAACTTTCTACGTGGCCAAGAGTGCGGAACTATCTGGAAAATTGGGTCAAGTATTGCGACGCATGCCAACATGCAAAGCCGAAAAATCCGAAACCAGAAGGGCAATATGCCGGTACGGTGACATCGTATCCTTGGGAGTGCATTTATTTGGACGTGATGCACCCGTTGCCCAGGAGTACCTCTGGATACGTATATGTCCTTGTCGTCATAGACAGATTCAGGAAATTGTGTTTGTTTTTCCCGTTACGTACCACGAAGGCAGGAGAAATGTGTAAGGTAGTTACGCAGAGGTTTTATAGTGTTTTTGGCTCGCCCGTGTTTGTTATGTGACAAACAATTGCTACTTATTTTCTTTCTCAGGAGTTCAGAGATTTACATTTTATATGGAGGTAAAGATAGTGCAGACTGCCCCGTACCACCCTCAGTAATATTTAGTAGAACGGGTGAATCGAAACATTGAAATTGCCTTACGTAGTTTTCAATCTGATACGCAACATCACTGGGATCACGTGTTTTATTTGCTTTTTCTGTGTTTTAATAATATATAAGATAGTGCTCATAAATATGCCCCATCCGAGGTTTTTTTAGGGAGGCGTTTGATGCATCTGCTAATAAATGTGTGGTCACTCCATAGAATTTGTTTGGAGACAATGAGTAATAAAAATTGGAAGAAATATTGGCAGATGTGACACGTAACTTAATTACGTATCACCTAAAAATGGAACAGAAGAGTAATGTGTCATATACAGATTAAAATTTTAAACCAGCTGATTTAATATTAGTTGAAGCTCATCAACTTTTTTTAGATATATATATATTTTTTTTAGTGCTAAGTTAGCCGTGAGATGGCGCGGGTCGTACCATACCATTTAGTTAGGTCCCTTTCACCCGTGACAGTGTTGATTATTGATCCACATTCTCCTGGCAAATCTGAAAAGGTTCATATTTCCTAGGGTAAAAAATTTTACGTACCCACAAATGCAGTGTAAAGGGGCCACCCCTTCCCCTAGAAGTCCCGTAACATGTCTTGATATTTTGGATGTAAAAATTGTATCATCCAAAATATATCTAGAATTTTAATGTTGTAAACGAACTGGTGTGTTCCCAGTATTTAGAATGGTGTTAGTGATAATTATTTTAAAGAGTATTAATTATATATATTGGTAATAAGTGTTGATTGAGTAAATTATAATTATGCACACATGGGAGAGTACGGAAAAGTAAATCGAAAATTAAAAATAGCCAGATATAGTTTACACTTATAGATTTTGAAGTTAGTATTTTATAAGGGTATTTTTTTGTGTATACGTGAGTTTTTAAAAGCATCCCCTACCTTGTAAGAGCAGAAATTGTATGAAGTTGCGTTCTACGAGTCGTCGTTTTAAGTCCGTAATGCATTTCTGTTTTATTGCTGCCTGCTGCTATCATGGATACCCGTGTTCCACGTGAAAATAAGCCTGAGGTAACGGTCTGGCCAGCCGACGACTAGGGATTTTCTGGACGCGGAGAAACACCGACGTGGTCGAGTATCAGGGTAGGAGGGATGTCACTGCCCACGCACATCAAGAATTAGCCTATGTTCACCTCGCCTTGCATTGCTGTTTCTACACGAGGGTCGTTGACAATGGTTTACCTTTGGTGCGATGTGGCCCGCTCAACTAACCATCTCACTGCTGTTGTCTGCATGAGTGCTCGATGGCAAATGATGCGTGGCGCGTTAGTGTTCTGCTTCGGAGCTTCGCCTGCTGCCCCCCCCCCACCATCGCATTTCCATGATAACGCGACGCCGGCCAGCCATAACGTCCCCAGGGGGCGTTTCCACTATGCGAACGTCGGAAATTGTTCGAGAAGTCGACGAGAAAATTGTACAAAAGGGTTGTGTTCTCCCCTGCTCAGGGAGGCAGGCCAGGGACTTCATTAGGGATGGAACTGCTGTTCCTCTGTTTTGCATTATATGGGGGAGGGGATTGGACGTTGATTTGCATAACTATTAAAAATATTTGTATTTTAAATTTTTAATTATTTTGTTTAAAATAAATATAATGTTTTTTTTGTAGAGGATTTAAAGTCATGGAGACTTAGTNTTTTTTGTAGAGGATTTAAAGTCATGGAGACTTAGTAAAGAGTTTTAATCGATATGTAATCCCATATTGGGAATTGATAATTTTGTATTTCAAGAAAGGGAAAAATATATGGAAATTTTTTAACTACTATTTTTTCCTGTGAAAATAAAAAGCAAGCTTTATAATGCCCTTTGATGACACATTAAAGGGGGATATCTATTCCTTGAAAAACGAACATCTTCCTGAGGAAACAGAGACGGAGCCACATTTTCATCTGTCGGTTGAAACCTTCCCACTCTGATAGACAATTGAACACACACACACACACACATATATATATACTGTATATGCATCTATATAGCGAAACCAACATTGTTTTTAGCGAAATAATTTTAGTGTGGCATCAATACGAATATTATATGATGCAGTAAACAGTACATTTACAATATACGTTACATGTACACCTGTATTTCAACGTACAGGTCCAAACCACGTTATGGGAATGGCATGGGGTGGGAGAAGGTGCTACTGAGAAATCGAAATATACTAATGGTTTTCATTGTATTAGAACAACGCCCAGTGTCTCAGTAAAACTAAATATATATATTTACTTTTAATGAAATTGTCACAGACTGATGATAAATAATTGGTTTATGGCTTTCGCCTTCTTCAAAACAGCCCTGACTCCCTTCCCATAAGAGACAGGGGTTGTGTCTCAATGGTTATTTTATATAACGTGACGTGTGCCAATTTTGATATCGTTAACGCAATTTGCACTATACTTTGGTAATACTGTGCTATTCAAACGCTGTACGTCCATTATTTCGCACATTTCCCGATGAAGGCTGGTTCGCCGAGGCAAAAGTCGCATCACTAAACAGGAGAACTGTATGAACAGTTCTGCGAAGTTAGGAGCTGCGGGGGTGAGGCCAGGCGACACCAGCAATGCGAGGGATATAACTAGCTGCATTATCTGGCGAAACCTTGTTATGGCGGCACATTTGAAAACCCCCCGCTGGTTGGCTGGAGCCTCGACACAAAGCTCTGCGCGAGCGCGCGCACCCACACGCACGCGGCCCAAGTGTCTCATCCGATAATGAAACATTGTGTGCCGTCAATGTTCCGGTCTAATTGCGCCCACAGCCTGATTTACCGCCGAGTGGGCGCCGTTCTCGGCTCAGCAGCGCGCTGCGATGGGTATTACCAACCCACGGTCGGCCAATAGCAGCCAACTCCTAATCTGCTCATCGTGCAATTAGTGCAGTTAGTCAAGTGCGACCACCGCGAGAGAAGTATCGAGTGTAATAACTGACGTTGTATGCTCCGTGCGATGTCGTTTTGGTATTTTCCGTGTACTAGTTTTACACTGGAGGAAAATGGCTGTAGGAACAACATTTCTGTATCCCGTAACTACGGGTTGGAATTATTTTAGGAAAAGTCAGGCCTCAAACAGATGTACATTTCTGTTGTATTTACAGGGCCACCAGCCCTTCGGGAAAAGTTTTATGCTCGAGATAGACTTCAACGTCTCACGTAAAAGGTTGGAAATTTAATTTGGTTATTGGCCACGCGTCTGAGCGAGAAGACAATCAGTGTAAGGTCAACGTGACACTGCACGTCCATAACTGGCCGGCAAACACCTGAGACGCGCGCGAGTTAAAGTCATCCAACTGTGGTATTGGTTCTCAACTTAAGTGTTCTGGAGTACAACTAGTCGCAAAAAACAAGGGTCCCTAAGTATTTACAATTGAATAGCGTTTTATAAGACACGCCCAGGCGAACTCTGAGCCAATAGGATACCTGCAAGGAAGCAAACGTCGAATCCCGTGCCACTTGATCTGAGGTAAAACTAACTACATGCTGTGCAAAAGAATCATACATTTTTTTGTTCGCAACACCCGAAACCGCAAATTACAGTGGTTCTGATAGGGTCAAGTCGTGTCGGGTATTGGACCGAGTCACAGAGCAGTTGAGAATACAGAGGTGAAGCAGCTGCTGATTCCGCGAACTCGAAGCCGCACACGCCAGCGAATGGGCGTCATTTGCCAGAGACACGTCGGAACGTCGACTGCCATTCAGCCGGCAGCCTAGCCAGTAGGGAGCATTTCGCAGCACGCAGCAGCCAATCAGACGCCAGGCCTGTTGCAGAGCCTCGCAACCTACCAATCAGCGGACGGGTACGTACACACGACCTTTCACTACTGTGCACACTTGTGTATCCTGTGACTGAACTGCCGTTCCACCAAACAAACTTGACGCGCCAGCTATATCTTGTGCCACCTTTCAGCGAAGGTTCGTCTCAAACGTGCTGTGGTACTCGCGCAGTTTTCCTTTGGTCGTTGACCACGTGTCCTGGTCGGGAGACAGTTCCTTAACTGGCTGGGCCAATCAGCCCGAACTTAATGTCCGCGATTCGCCGGCAGACACCTGCGATGGACGACAGTTCAAATCATCCGATCACGAAAGTAGATCCGAGATCTAGTGTTTTGGAGTACAAATAGTTATGAAATATTCAAAGGCACGTGGCACTGGCTATCACGGAAAAAAATTAACTGAACGTAACAGTGAGCGGAATAAAACTAAAGCCAATTTACACGGAAGATATGGTGGAGCTCGTTGTGTTAATTTCGCGTTATCATTACGTTTAGGTACAGGTCGCACCGCAATGTATTAAACACTGGAGGTGACGAAATGTTCACGTGAAGTACGTTAAAAGTTCTTTTCATAGACATCGAACACCCGTACTTACAGAAGGTCAAATAAGTAATCTTTAGCACTAGCACATTCGCTGTTGGTGACGCTTATAAGGGTCAGACGGCAAGCGGGAATTATCACTAGAAACCCCGGAAATTTAGCGAGTTTGTTCGAGGACAAGCTAAACTTCAAACACGTACACATTAGACTTTCTTTTCAACTGCATTGCAGTTTGCAATACACGTCCTGGGCGAACTTGAACCGATAACTAAACTGTAAGTAAAAGACTGCCGAATACCGCAAGACCTAGTCCGGAGTTAAAGTGGAACAACAGCCAATAAGCAACTAACTGAGCCCCGAGTACATAAACTATTGTGGATTCTAGCTTGCTGCCGAATGTACCCACGGAATTTCCGGGTCTGTAAGTATCACTCGAACCCTGTGGGGCTGACTTTTCGTTTCTGCATCTAGCATCCCTTAATGTTCAGAAATTACATCTGGGCACAATTACAACGCCCAGCAAAAACTATTAAAGCTGCAACACTTCAGCTTGTAAATTGATTCCGGACTGAAATGGTTAAGTATTCACGTTATACTAACTTCGATATTTTACACATAATACAATTTCAGCTCTAATCTCCAGCAGCGAACACCTTCTACTTATTCTAGCGTGCAATATTTTCACCGGTAATAAATTGTCCTTCACTTACTTAACTCCTTAAATTACGCATTAACTTTTCGTTCCAGGTGTTGCAAAAGAGGAAAATTTTGATCTAAACAGTACATAAGAAGTACTTGTATATTCTATTCGCAGTATCTGCACACTTTTTGAATCAAACCTTTGAAAAGATATCCCATATTTGACGTGTGTGGTAGTTTTCTAGATATTAAATGTATCATAAGCGTTGTATTCTTGTATTGAAACAAAATTACCTTATTCTTGGTTAAATAGATGTGTTATTTATATTCTACTTATTAATTATAGTATTTAATTTAAAATTAATATGAATTAAATCAGAGAGAAAATAGGTGTGTTGGTAATGCCTAGTATAAATAGTTCTTATGCCAAATATTATTATACTGAATGTGCACGAATTCGGCGCGTTGTCCCTTTTGTAGACTGGGTTAAGCTATGTTTGCATGAGGCGGAGGAATATTCTCGAAGTAGAACTTGAGCAGGGACTCGGAAAAGTTGGACTTAATCATGAATGAACTATAATAACTAACACAGTGGAACCTGAGAGAAGGATTTCTGTTGGTCTGTGGCATTGGCCCAATAATAATATTTTGGTGTTCCTAAGCAGCCGAGAGCATAAACCAGGAAGAAGAAACTGTCAGTATTGGCGCTTGCGTCTTAACGTTTACAGCACTGACCGTGATTTCGTCTACTTTGCAACACGTCACACGTGAACGAGTACACTCGGGATAATATGCTAAGGTGTTAAACTGCATCACACAACATACCTGTATTTTGTTCTTCAGCTTATATTTGCGACAACTGACACTACCAGTTTCAACACTTTTATATAGCGACACCCGATTTTCACGAAAATAATTCAAAGCATGCCAAATTTCAACATCCTAGGTGCGCATCAACACTTTTCCTCATGTTGCAGGCCTCCTGCTTTTGTGAGCAGCCACTTTGTATATCGCTGGGCCATTCAGAATAAGATATTCCGATACTAATCTTTCGTGTTCCCGGGCAGGCATCTAAGACGAGNGACTTTCACGCGCAGGAAGCGTGCTGGACGATGCCGCTGGTTGGCAAATTTTCTCGGGAATTCCCAGTTTCCCCCAACCTTACATTCCAGCGCTGCTCCGTCCTCACCTCGTTTCACCCTCGTCCGCTCTCAAAAACTCGATGTTAGGAGCCGCCCAAATCTCTTCACTCAGTCACTCAATTATCTATCCCAGAAACCCTGCGCGGCTGACCGACTCTTATAGAAGGTTTAGCATCTAAGGTTTAGCATCAGAAATTATATTAGAGTTCAGTATTAGCTAATAACGGAATATTAACTTCAATAATTTTTTATTAATACAATTTCAGCTCTAAGCCCCAGCAGCGAACGTGTTCAACTTACTACAGTGTGCGATATGTTGGACGGTAAACTGACCCCGCAGTAAATCAAACATGCCACGAGAGCTGGCCGGCGTCCACGAGCCGAACCCCGCCGACGCCGTGAAACGCAACGTCGAACGCGCCGAAGCGTGTCTGCCGACAGCTGATCAGCGCGAACATCCCCTGCGCCCTCCAATCAGCAGGCTGCTCCGAGGTCAGCGCTATCTGGCGTTCCGCGCTGCCCGCTTCCGTGTCCGGCGACGTGGAAGCCACGTCTAATTGTCTCCCCTTCACCCCTCACCCACAACCTCCATGGCTGTTGTGATTCGGCTGATCTGTTGCGATATGCGTGCCCACCCCTCTCTCCCTTCCTCGTAACCAGTGATGCTATGATCTGCAGCGTACGCCAGCGACTCAACCACCANCGTGCCCACCCCTCTCTCCCTTCCTCGTAACCAGTGATGCTATGATCTGCAGCGTACGCCAGCGACTCAACCACCAGTGTTTGACGTTCGTCTTCGGTGTTGCAAACCTCCAAGTCCCCGTGTCCGTGGTTAAGGACTTGTAGCACATGCAGNGTGTTTGACGTTCGTCTTCGGTGTTGCAAACCTCCAAGTCCCCGTGTCCGTGGTTAAGGACTTGTAGCACATGCAGAATGTTTATGCTTGCGGGAACGTACGCAGTGTTGAATCAGTGGGCTGGTGTTTTGAGTGGAGAAAATGGAGTGGAGAAATTTGGGCGGCTCTTAACATCGAGGTACTCAGATCCAATGAGGGCGAAGCGAAGTGCGTAGGGAGCAGCGCCAAGACGAAGGGGCAGGGGAAACGGGAGATCNCCTCAGATCCAATGAGGGCGAAGCGAAGTGCGTAGGGAGCAGCGCCAAGACGAAGGGGCAGGGGAAACGGGAGATCCCCGAGAAAACCCGCCGACCATCGTCCGGCACGATTCCCGTATGTGGAAATCCGGGAACGACATAGTCTGGAATCTAATCCAGTTCTCCTTGGTGGAAGGCGAGTAGTATAAATACTACACCTCCCCCCCTCGATCCTTTGGTTTCGAGCGCTTTCCTTCAGATTAATCTAATTAGTTGATGTTTCCGCACATTTNACCTCCCCCCCTCGATCCTTTGGTTTCGAGCGCTTTCCTTCAGATTAATCTAATTAGTTGATGTTTCCGCACATTTAAATTGTGGGTGGTCAACGTTGAAGTAAACGAACAAGCAGTACGTTGTTCACTTGGTTCCGAGAAGCACACTCGACTTAGGTACAGTGCCCATCAAAATAATTTAACGATTGCAACTCTCGAGCTAGTAAATTAATTCGCGACTGAACGGGCTAACACTATGATTCCTGAGAGTATTACGACAAGCTAGAAGTGAGCGGTCTATAACTGCCATCACAAGAGCGCCATTTCCACTGTCAAGNTCCTGAGAGTATTACGACAAGCTAGAAGTGAGCGGTCTATAACTGCCATCACAAGAGCGCCATTTCCACTGTCAAGTGCGTTTCCCCTTGTCAAGTTCCCATTGGTCCGTTATACATCCCGCACGCTTACAATACTTACAAGACCCACTAAAGGCCAGCTGTCAGCCTGTGCGTAGGCGAGTTTACTGTATCACAACTACAGCGACTTGTTATGTCTCATACGATGCAGAATCCATCATGTTCGTTTTGGTAACTAAAAGAAAATTAAATTATTTTTTCTCACGAAAATCACAACTTATGTTTTGTACTGTTCATTTAAGATCGTCATAAAAACTAGAGAAGCAATAATGGAAGCATAACCGTGCTATAGCGCATTCACTTTTACTTCCAACATTTCTGAAGCCCTACTAAAGTTATACTTCCAGGATATTACTCCATTTCATGCAAACTATCCTAGAAAATTACACCAAAGGGAAAACGCACCGCATTCGNATACTTCCAGGATATTACTCCATTTCATGCAAACTATCCTAGAAAATTACACCAAAGGGAAAACGCACCGCATTCGTACACACTCAGTGTAATAACATTTTTCATAAGAACTATTTCTTACTGATACGGCCAACAATCCTATTCTGTGTGTCGTTTTATTCAAATTAATTATAAATGAAGTATTNAACTATTTCTTACTGATACGGCCAACAATCCTATTCTGTGTGTCGTTTTATTCAAATTAATTATAAATGAAGTATTGTGATTAGCAGATAAGACGCAAATAATAGTTTAATTTAACCAAATATGAGATCATTTTATGTTAACACAAGTATGTACGGAATATCTAGGAAACAACCAAATACGTCATAGATGGGGTAATTTTTTCAAAGGTTAAATTAAAATATTGCGAAGAAACCGCGAATAGACTATGAGTTTGACTTCAAGGGCAGATAAAATGTGACGCGACCGATGCCCTAGCTGGACTCGAACCCAGAGTATTTTATAATACAGAGGCGGAAATGCCCGTGTTTACCGCAACACGCCAGCAAACACGTCGGAACGCAATTCGCCAGTCAGCAGCCGGCAACTCATTCCCAGCCGGGACAATAGAGAACCTTCCGCAGCATGCAGGAGCCAATCAGATGCAAGGTCTGTTCCCATTGGTAGCGCAGCTGATTAGCGAATGGGTACTCCGACGTCAAAGGAACCGGCACGCCATTTCGTTTCTCCGTGACTTGGCCATAGCCCTCATGTGTTGACTCTTTTGAGTCCGTGCACGAATTTAGCTCTGACCGCGATGGTTAACTCTATCAGTCGTGGTTCGAGGTGTGCGAATTTTGCCAATTTAGGGTTTTTGATACTGTAAAGCAGACCTTTATTGTTAATTTGTCTTTTAATAACTCAGCCGAAATAAACACTAGATTATCCAATTATTAACTAGCTAGAGTGTTATCAATAATCTGTTGGCTCAAAAATTTTCGCGATTTTTAAGTGCGTATAACTATTTTACATTGCTTTCCACATACTTCCGAATGAAGAGAACGTCCCGTTGCAAAGTAATGNTTTAAGTGCGTATAACTATTTTACATTGCTTTCCACATACTTCCGAATGAAGAGAACGTCCCGTTGCAAAGTAATGAAATGTAATTTTTCACTTTGAAATAGTTAATGGCCACTAAAAAATATTTTGTGATAATAAACCCTGCTCTTTTTTTTTGTGGCGTAAACAAAATTCTTTTGCTTTTGAGAGTCTTAAAAAATTTGCTCGGCTATCATTAACGAATGTTTATAAAGTGCATACAAAATAATTTCACCATCATTAAAAGAAGTTGTGTTAGAGTCCATTTAACCCTTTCATTCCTACATTAACTAATGGTTTCTTGTGTTGCAAATAAGACATATTATAATAAGTGTTGTAATTAAGCTNTTTAAGTGCGTATAACTATTTTACATTGCTTTCCACATACTTCCGAATGAAGAGAACGTCCCGTTGCAAAGTAATGGAATGTAATTTTTCACTTTGAAATAGTTAATGGCCACTAAAAAATATTTTGTGATAATAAACCCTGCTCTTTTTTTTTTGTGGCGTAAACAAAATTCTTTTGCTTTTGAGAGTCTTAAAAAATTTGCTCGGCTATCATTAACGAATGTTTATAAAGTGCATACAAAATAATTTCACCATCATTAAAAGAAGTTGTGTTAGAGTCCATTTAACACTTTCATTCCTACATTAACTAATGGTTTCTTGTGTTGCAAATAAGACATATTATAATAAGTGTTGTAATTAAGCTNCCTTTCATTCCTACATTAACTAATGGTTTCTTGTGTTGCAAATAAGACATATTATAATAAGTGTTGTAATTAAGCTAGCAAATAACTTTATTCGTTGTCACAGCAAATAATCTCTACCATTTGAATTGTTACGCGTCTTATCAGTCTGCCCGCGAATTACGGACAGTCAGAATCGGAGAATTATAATTCTGCTTGGCTCACTCGTATACCAGAGTGTTTTCACACGAAGACTAGCGGCCAGTAGTCGATTGAAGCCTGCAAGTGTGAACATAGAATATTGAAGTCTAGCCTCCGCGCAATTATTACCGCGAAAAATACGCGGTCCTGTAGATATGGACATCCGATATTAGCGAAAATATTTCACGACCAGTTCAATTTCATAACAATGTAGCTCAAATCCACATCCGTGATTGGAATATCTAGGTGTTTCGCGTTTTATGTATCTGCCCGCGAATCACAGACATACACTATTGGAGTAACTTAATTATAACTTGGCAGTCAAGTAATAAAATGTCTTCTCACAGACAAACGCCGGACAATAAGTAAAATAAAACTGCTGGTACGCCCATGGGGTGTTGCAATCTAGCATGCGCCGAAATCACTTCGCGAAATTCGGACGTCCCTACCTATGCAAGACTAGGGCGAATGATTTTTCGCGAAAAAAAATCTGAGCGCACAGAAGACTTCAATACTATGTCTTTCGTACTCCCATTGGCTCCTGATGCCATCTCTGCGTTTGTCCAAGCCACTCAGGATTCTTGCGCAAACAGTTAACACGGACCAGAACATATTTCGGCCAATGACAAAATGCTGGAAGACTCAACAGTGCTTTGTACTGTATCTTGTCTCGAAATNGACCAGAACATATTTCGGCCAATGACAAAATGCTGGAAGACTCAACAGTGCTTTGTACTGTATCTTGTCTCGAAATATTTTCGCGGAATATCACTACGCCTATACATAAGTCATCAAGCAGCAAGAGAACCTGGCCTTTCTCTGAGACACACGCCAGTAAAGAAGCGACGCGAACTCCAATACGCGCAGAATTGTGAAATGTAGTCCGGTGTGAGAAAATAATGCGATATTTAATGTCTGTATTAAAAGGAAATTCTAAAACATTTTTCGGAACAGACACTCCTCTTAACACACTTCAAATGAAAAGACAAAAATGTAAGTTAACGGGATATTTAATATGCGTGAAACATTACTGAAATAACTTACTTCAGGATAGAATAAAGTTTATTGCGTGGCGATGTACTGAAACTTTGTTTTGCAAACTGCAGAATATGTTCAAGAAATTTCTTTAAAATTCATTACTTACTGCGGTCGTAATTGGTATTAATTTGAGTAAACGTAAACTTCGAATATCAGCGGTAAACATAGAACTTAACTCTGATGCGAACCAAATATCGTATTTTAGTTTTTAAGGTATTTCTTAATATTTATCTGCCTTTTACAAAAAAGTAAACTAAAAAACACTGTACTTTAAATTACTTTTTGAAATTTATGTGAAGCAAAAATGGAACTCATAATCCTCCACTTTCTGTTTCGCATAAGTCAGAAAAATAGTTTTCTCGATTTTGTTTGTTTCTTTATTACACAAGGATTTGGCATTGATATTAAATTCCTCCAAATATAGGAAATCATTAGAGCGATTTTAAACGGATGTTAAAACTGTCATGTGGCGCTNTCGTAATTGGTATTAATTTGAGTAAACGTAAACTTCGAATATCAGCGGTAAACATAGAACTTAACTCTGATGCGAAACAAATATCGTATTTTAGTTTTTAAGGTATTTCTTAATACTTATCTGCCTTTTACAAACAAGTAAACTAAAAAACACTGTACTTTAAATTACTTTTTGAAATTTATGTGAAGCAAAAATGGAACTCATAATCCTCCACTTTCTGTTTCGCATAAGTCAGAAAAATAGTTTTCTCGATTTTCTTTGTTTCTTTATTACACAAGGATTTGGCACTGATATTAAATTCCTCCAAATATAGGAAATCATTAGAGCGATTTTAAACGGATGTTAAAACTGTCATGTGGCGCTNCTGATATTAAATTCCTCCAAATATAGGAAATCATTAGAGCGATTTTAAACGGATGTTAAAACTGTCATGTGGCGCTTATTTTTCCGGATTAAGTGGTTTAACTCTGTAAAAAGGTTGCTTTAAAAATTAGTTAATTTAAAAAATACTCTTTATTTTCAAAAGTAGTCGAAGCCGGAGATATTGCAAAAGCTAACATCAGCTGCGGTTATTTTCTTTCTAACGGGACCTGGTATTTTCGAATGATTGTATACAACTGAAGCTATATAAGTGACAGACCAACGGGAATAGTGATAATGAAAGACAGTTAAGCTATTATACTTTTATAACGTGTTCGAGCTCCAGTAAAGTAATGGAAATCTGAATTCATTGGCGGAAAATGATTGTCACGTTACCTTCTCATACGGTCTCAACTGACTGCATGATTATTAACTTTCAGCTGATTTTAATAGAAGCTGTTCGTGTTACCCGCTGTTTGTCACAGGACCACTCTGCGTTAAATATTCGTCTGGAATAACAACGCTTGTAATTATGTCTAGGGAAATGTTTGAATATTACGTTCGCGACCGCTGCCGAGGCAGTGAATGTGTACGATTGACATTGTGGTCAACGGGAAACTATAATCCGGTGACTTTACGTACAAAGCATCACTATCCACGTTAACTTGATATTAAAATTAACAGTTGGAAAATTATGCCTGAATTTATCGCCGGCTACAGTTTCGCATGGATGTAGTTTCGTTGTTTNTTAAAATTAACAGTTGGAAAATTATGCCTGAATTTATCGCCGGCTACAGTTTCGCATGGATGTAGTTTCGTTGTTTCGTTAATGATTATCAGTATCTTGTAGTCCAATCACGGTTACTTTCAACTTTTCTGAAGCTCCGCTTAAGTTCTACTTCCAGTATATTTCTCCGCCTCACGCAAATTAAGCTTAGCCAAGTGTAAAAGGTTACACCAAAGAGAGAACGCACGACGTTCGTAAGGACTCTGTGTAATTATATTTTGCACTGCAACTATTCCTTAGCGATGTTGGACCCCGAAAAATTTTTAATTTTATTTTTCTACCAAACATTGTTAAACTTGTATACATTCTATGTGATGAAATTTTCCTCAAATAAAAAAAAATACACTTTATATTTTTTTTTAATAATTTGATGCCACATACGAACTGTTTTCTGTTTTGCTGCAGCCCTAATATAAAATTCTAAGTTGTACAAATGGAAAAATTTACAAAATAAACTAATGACATGATTTACCGTGTGACATATATATGTAATTGCCAAATAACCGTTAATACATTTAATAAAAATAGTTTAAAATATGCAGAAATAATTTTTATATTTAACAATATTATATATATAACTCATTATTTTGGTGAAATTATTAGTGGGAAAATGTCGTACGGTGGCATTTGTCTCGCACAATGTGGCAACACCGCACGGAGTTAGTTCCCTCACTTGTACATAGGTCAACACGTTATGTAAACTACACGTTGAACAAATAAATGTTAGGACTGGGCGGGATTTGAACCCACGCCCATAACATGATGGCCANTCCCTCACTTGTACAATGGTCAACACGTAATGTAAACTACACGTTGAACAAATAAATGTTAGGACTGGGCGGGATTTGAACCCACGCCCATAACATGATGGCCAGGTCAGTGGTGGTATGATATCAGTGCGCGCAAGAAGGGACTAACTCCGTGCTTTGTTGCCACGTTGCGCTCGAAAGATGTCATCGTGTACNTGATATCAGTGCGCGCAAGAAGGGACTAACTCCGTGCTTTGTTGCCACGTTGCGCTCGAAAGATCTCATCGTGTACGGCATTTTGCCACCAACATTTTCGTCTCCATTTTCGCTCGGGATTCACGTGGCGTGGTTCTTATGCGCGCGTTCTGGGACGGCCTGTATAAACACGCCAACAGACATTTAGATATTTAGGGGTGGTTATTCAACCAATAGTATACACAACCCCCACGGGAAAGCAATGGTTCACTCATGTTGGTCTTGGACTCTGAAGTAAAGAAAAACTCTAACATGAATATATTCAGCCCGACATGAATCCAATAATTTCACAAAAATATAGCATGTGGAGGCAACAGGTCTTAAGAGTGGCCGCAGACGTAAACTTAAAATACAGCCACGCATTTCCATGTGCAATAAATTAAGGACTTTAATGTTCTTTTTTTTTAAAGTAATGAGTGGGGACAGTGATATTTCGCACAAAGATTTCGAGACAAGATACAGTCCAAAGCACTGTAGGGTTGTCCAGAGTGTTAACCTTTTGCGCACGAATCAGCTTCCAAGTCACAGTCTCAATGAATCAGGACTCACCGAACCAGAAAGACGGACACGGCACCAGCAACCAATGGTGGTATAACAACAGCTTAGGTGTGTATATAGTATTGAAGTCTACTGTGTGCTCCGATTTTTACGTGAAAAGTCACTGGCCCTAGTAATGAGTAACTTCGACCATCTCTGTGTGCGACTGACAAGCAACTGCTTCAAGAAAACCCCGCGCTAAGAGAAAAAAATACCTGAGATAAAGGTACAAGAAGCGAAATTCGCGTAGTGTGCTGTGTTCTCAGGAGTGTCAGTACGACGTGGCCATGTAGGTAAAGTTGAACATTGTTATATTCTTAGGTGGGACATTTTCTACCAAGAAATTGCCTGCCTGCTTCCTGCCTTCTTAAGCTCTACAATTTAAAACCATGTGTATTACGCTAACGCGAATGCAAACGTGTGTTCAGAAAGACGTGATATCGGCGTGTCGTTACACTGAACTAATTCCCGTTAACCCATGCAGACCCAGTGCACACAATTGTGCGCGTAAAGCAAATTAAAGTTATTTTTGGCCGGCACCACAAGGCTTAGTGCGCAATTATCTTCCCTGTGGGTGTTCGTAGGCCAAGTTTCTTTCCCCTGCTGTGATTGGCTCGTATTGCAAAAGCCGGGCAAAGCTCCTGCAGCTTATTGGTCGTGATAAACGAACAAGAGCAGTATTAGATTAAGTACAGCACGGATCAAATATTTCTATTTGCAACACATGAAATCGTAAATTAATGTAAGTGTGAAAGTGTTAAAATGCTGTATCCCTTACATATTNAATTAATGTAAGTGTGAAAGTGTTAAAATGCTGTATCCCTTACATATTAATTTTTATTTTAATACAAATTTCTTTAATTAAACTTCATGACCAGACATTAAAAACCAAAGCTTGACATTACATTAAGAACTACTATTCAACAAATGTCAGGAAGTTCGTGCAGTTTCACTTTCCACGTGGGACAAATATTATTAAATAATGAGTCAACCTTTGATTAACTTTGTGAAACGAATCGTGTAACAAATGGTATTTGCATTTCAAAATAACTGGAAAGATATTTCCTGTGCCTTGACAAGTTTGCTTTTCAAATGCTGACTGTGGGAATTAACCCATTCGGTCACACCTTTATTGGCGAGTTCAAACGTTGCTATCACGTAATTTCATGGTACGCGCTATACTTGTGATCTTCACCTGTCTTGGACCCAGTGAACAACGTGCTACGTGCTCGGTGATGTAACCATTGACCATTCACACCAAAGAAGTGCAGAAAATCACACAAATCAAATAAGCCACAATAAAGATTGGGCCCTGGTGTCTTGCTGAATACAGCACAGGCCATAAATATTATTCATGTGCAACGTGTCTACGATCTTGCACAGGGGGTTTAATTATGGAGGAATATACGTAAATCCAAGATGGGTTGAGTTGAGAGATTTGGGCGGCTCTTAACAACAAGGTCTTNCAGAAAATCACACAAATCAAATAAGCCACAATAAAGATTGGGCCCTGGTGTCTTGCTGAATACAGCACAGGCCATACATATTATTCATGTGCAACGTGTCTACGATCTTGCACAGGGGGTTGAATTATGGAGGAATATACGTAAATCCAAGATGGGTTGAGTTGAGAGATTTGGGCGGCTCTTAACAACAAGGTCTTGAGAGCTGATGACGTTGAAATGAGGTGATAATAGAGTGGTGCCGGAATACAAGGACGGGGGGAACGGGAGATCCCCAAAAAAACCCGCCGACCAGTGGCATCCGGCAAGATTCCCAATTGCGAAAATCCGGAGTGAACCGATCGGGGATTGAACCTGATTCGCCTTGGTGGGAGGCGAGCATTCTAACCGCTAAGCAACCGCGGAACATCCAAAATGGTGAAATACTTCCCCGTTAAGTCTATTTCTCTTTGTTTTATATTCTTGAGAATTATAATTGGCGTAATAATACCACACATATAAGTCTAATGATTTCACAGTGACAGTTGACCAACTTGTGTACGCCAAAGAATACCTAAGAATATAGACTGAAACAGCGACTTTAACGCAAACTCGAGCTGCACTCTCCAGTANATGTACGCCAAAGAATACCTAAGAATATAGACTGAAACAGCGACTTTAACGCAAACTCGAGCTGCACTCTCCAGTATAATGGCGCTATTGGCCAGTGATATGTCGGAACGCCGTCTGGTGGCTTGCCACGCGAGAGCCCAGCCAATGAGGGATACTTCCGCTGCACGCAGTAGCCAACCAGACTCGAGGCTCGTATCAGAGGCTCGCGCAGCAAACAACATCAAAGGAAGAGCCGCGCCATTTTATTTCTTTCTGCTTACCCATCCTGTGTCTAAACTAATTATCCGGTTCATGGCACTTATAATTTTTTCTTGTTGTGGAAGGACGGAATTCAAAAGTGCTTACATAACCTTGTAATTACTATAGTCTTTTAGCGGTTTCTCACACTTTTTGAATTAAAACTTAGAAAAATCACCCCATATACGATGTCCTTGGCTGTTTCCTAAATATGTCATCTATCACAAGCGTTGTATACTTCTGTTTACATAAAAACACCTTATATTTTATTAAATTAAACTTTTACTTATATTTTTTCCTATAGGAGTGTTGGTAATACCTAGTAAGAAATAGTTCTAATGTAAAATACTGTTACACTGAGTGAGCGAGAGTCCGGGGCGTTTTCCCATTGGTGTAATTTTATAGACTCCGTTTAACCTTGTTTTCATGAGGCGGGGGAATATCCTAGAAGTAAAACTTCAGCAGGGCTTCAGAAAAGTTAAAAGCAACCGTGAATTGACCAAATATAGTCTGTTTGTAGTACCTTCGCACTTTTTGAATCAAACATTTGAGAATCACATAATGTACGACGCGTTTGGTTGTTTCCTAAATACGCTGTGTCTCACAAGCGTTTTATACTTTCGTTTACACAAAATTATTTTATTTTTGGATAAACTGACCCTTTACTTATATTTTTGCCTATAAATAATAGTATTTCATTTATAATTAACATGAATAAAAGTAGAGAGGAAATAGGTGTGTCAGCAGTGCCTAGTATGGTATAGTTAGGGGCAGTGATATTTCACGAAAAAGATTTCGAGACAAGATACAGTCCAAAGCACTGTGGGGTCGTCCAGCTTCCTTGATTGGTTAAATAATGTCCTGGCCCGTGTTAACTGTTTGCGAACGAATCACGAAGGTTCAGTGTCGGAGTTACTTAGTCCTGAGTGGCTTGGTCAAAGACGGACACGGTNGCAGCCAATGGAGGTAAAACAACAGCTGAGGTGTGTATATAGTATTGAAGTCTACTGTGTGCTCCGATTTTTACGCGAAAAGTCACTGGCCCTACCTATGACCGTTAACAAGTTCCCTCAAATAAGTGACTGCGTACTGCCAATGAACTCACGAATTGTTGTCAGGTAGGTATAGTAAAGTGAAGTCTAGCCCGTCTCCAAATAATAACGCGAATTTTGCACGTTGGTGGTGGGTTGTCAGTGAAGGTAGAATTGCCATTCGGAAAAAAATATGGTCGGAATTCAGTGCGAGGGACCAGCACAACTTCACCCTTAAAACCATCGCATAGCCAGTATTCAGTAAAAATCATTATGGAAGTAATTATGCTAATGTAGTTGTGATTTTTTAAATTTGCTTGCTTTCGACGCTCATGTAAAACACTACAATTACGACCGTGACGGTAACTAAGCACACAAGGTAAAAATGTAATTTTTAAAACTATATTGATTGCAAGTTGAGCCTCGAGAGAAATTTAGAGTAACGATGCATTAAAAATCGCAGTATATAATAAAAGCTAAGTAAGACGGAAAAGAAATTGGGCGACAATACAATTCCGGTTATATTTCCGTAACTTTAAGGTATTTTTTTCTCCTGCTTTTTGTTATGGATTTTTGAGGAGAAATACTGCGAATGGAATTTCAGACCCGAACAATTCGATACGCTCAGCAAGCTGTCTAATCCCACGGTCTTTGAGATTCGTTTCAACTATTGTGAAAAAACAAAGGCGAAAAAAAAAAAAAAAAACGTGGCGTGTGTTTGAACAATAAGCCAGCATCTGGATTCGGAATATTTGTTTATTTTATTTTCAAAAAGTGTCTAGTTTATATATCTGACTTTACGTTCTTCTGTCCTTTGTTTTCTGCCCTCACAATGTGCGGCGTAATAAAACAAAGGTGGTTTAGGAAGGGAAGTACAGAACTTGGAAACACGAGGCAACAGAAAGGGTGGTGGTATATTTTCGTATATTTCTTTCTTCTCCAATGTTGACCTCTCACTGTTTACCACAGCTGTTGCTCGCAAACGTAAACAAATATCAATGGAAAAGAAGGAACCAAAAATATAGCTGCTGATTTTTAATAGACACATTCTTCTAGAAATCAAAAAAAAAAAGTCCGTTGACAAATACTAATTTAAAGTACTGAAATACACAGACATAGAAATAAACATTACAAAAGATGTAATCGATGATTGCGNCAAAAAAAAAAAGTGCGTGGACAAATACTAATTTAAAGTACTGAAATACACAGACATAGAAATAAACATTACAAAAGATGTAATCGATGATTGCGGATGAAAATCTCTTTGTATTTTCAGTTCTTCTGCCTTGTAATAAATTGCCAAATAAACAGGCGCTAACCCAACAATTAATTTTTACTTTTTGACATTGTCTTTGAAGAGCTGTGGTCCCAGCCTAGATAATTATTCCTGTGTTCATTATCTCCATGTATATAAATTGTAAGTTATTTCCTAAACATTTCAGACGTTTTTATTACCGGCTGTGTGTGTTTATCTAAATACATAGCACAGTAAATAATTTTGTGTAAATTTTAGTGGACATTACCAGCACGATTTTGTCTACACAATACTCATATTTTTTTGACGTTATCTTAACAGTTTTCAGGATTGTTTAATTCCTGACACTGTGGTTTAGTATTATTGTCTTCATTTGAAACTAATCGTCACTTTCTAGATATATCACAAGGTAAAAAATTTCGAAGGTATTAACTAATATCGCAGTATCTCTTTGTATGTTAATACTTCCGAGAGTAGTGAATAAAAAATCAAGCGTTGATTTTCGGTACTACATCTTCCTTTTGCAGAGATATTTTTTTAAACTGCGGCATAACGATCTGACGAGAGCAGTTACGGTCTGAAGTAAGGACCATCCTAGCACAGAGTACTTAAAAATACAGAAATGAAACAGCCGCTTGTACCGTGAACTTAAGTCCCGCACGGAACGTCATCCCCCAATAAGAACCTGACAACTTACTTGCCAACCGGCCGCTCAGCCAATAAGGAAACTTTGTCAGCACGCAGTAGCCAATAAAAAGTAAGGCTCGTTCCAGAGCCTCCCGCCGGCCAATCGGCGGATGGATACGAAGACATTAAACACTGCAGAAATGTTTTTTCACTTTTACGAGAGAAATTCTTGGAAACCCAGTTGCCCAGAAAATCCATTCCATAATAATAAGCAGTTTTCTTGCAAAATCTGCAAAATGTATATTTGTAATATTACAAATGATAGGCTTGTATTCCAACGTACATTATTGAGAAGTGGACATAATTATTTTTCTCCTAGAAAACAAAAACAAATTAATATGGCAGAATCGGGATAATTGTTTTTTAAAAACATAATTTGTGAAATATTATGTTACACCTTGCCATCACCGGGACTGGAACCAACACCACTTAATTTATTATCCCGCGCCATTAACCACAAGATAAACTTGATTTACGAACTTTGCAGTTTTTATTGTAGTAAATAAAGTAGTTATTACATACAATATATTAGTGAAGTTATTCGGTTAACAAGCATGCATTTATTTAATTTTTAGAGTTCTATGTGAATATGAAACATTAACGTTAACAGTTAATGAGTTCTAATAGCGTCAACGTGTTTTTAAAATTTTCGTCGTTTTAATAAGTTGTTTTTAAGTGTAACACGCAATTCAAACTTGCAATATAATTTATTTTTGTACAAACAACAATATACGGTTTTACGTTGTTGAGTGTCCGCCATTTTACTTGAGATCGTGGATAGGGGTCAGTATAAAACAAACATTTCTTTACGTCTGTTACAAGCACGGTTCTTGTCATTTTAGAAACTAGTTATTTTACAAGAGATATTTTTGTACTGATGCAAACATCTGTAAAATTATTATCAATTTATCTGTAAAAACTACAGATGTATTTTACCGACAGATCATTTAATTTTTGTACACCGCGTCCAAAACGTGCTTAATAAATTGTAATCTTAGGCGAGCAGTATAGAAACGCACATGATTTTGAAGTAAAACTAATCCTTAAAATAAATAGGCCTGTGCTAACGCCCTTTCTAAGGATTGTCGCGAAGACATTTCTGAGCAGGCTAGATTTCAATTCCCTGTTGAGCTCGTAGCGGCATTTCTTCGCTTATTGGTCACGTGTCTTTGACAGAACACGTTAACATATTTTTTAGTGCAAACTATTGTATCAATATTATCACTTCCATAAATCATCATAATAAAAATTTGTAAAAACTTTATCACTACATCAATCAATATAATTAGAGAAATACTATTACAAAGAGTAATTTCCGCCATTTAATTTTTGAATACCAAAAATAATATAAGGACTAAATTGAAATAATTGTCTTGTTTAAATGACGTGTCAAAAATTACGCCTTTAACAATATCAACAGTAATATTAATTAACTTAATTTTAATTTCGTCACTTGGCTGGCCAATCAGAATCAGGTTACTTCTTCAGAGAAAGTCTCATACTCACGGACAACCTCGAAAGACGCGTAACAAGTAAATATACTTGTATTTGAGTTGAATTGTTTTCAAATACAACTAGCAGTGAACTATTTGAGCGGGAATCGGATGTGGCAAGCCCTCGCCCCTTGTATTGAAATGTCATCACCAACACCAGCACGACAACAATGACCAGAGTGTAATATCGCTTCGTAGTGTACTGTACTTACAAGATGGCTAGTAGCGCAAACTTCCCACCGGAGCTTGATATCTAAACGTGAATACTGTATATGTGTACACTTTAGCATTTGACATTTTATATTTGGACGGCAGTTGAACTGAGCACCGCCACCACGGTTTCTGTACAGGAAAAATTTCTATATTGTAAAAATATTTTACTAAGTGACGTCACGTGGAAAAAAAAATTTCTGATGTTTGCTTTCCATTTGGATTCTGTAACTATGTGATACATTTGTTCACGCTGTTGACAACTGAAGACATAGACGCGTANCAAAAGACATAAACGCGTATTCGTAAAAAGAAGAGATGGGTTTAAACGCAATATCCAAGTGTATCCATCTAAATTCACACTGTTAGTTCTGACTTGCGCTTCAATAATTGCAAATTAATCAGCGTATAAACATTTAACACTAATTTAAGATTCAAGAGACTTTGGGAAGAGCGCGAGAAAATATTTTAAACTCAGTTAGGGACACTAAACATAATTATAAACTTTTTAACGATGTAAGTAACTTGTCGTGGCTAAAAAAATAAATTATTCCCTTTCACTTTATTTCTTACTCTACCCTTACGGTAAAACGACCGCAGCATTTATAATACTTAGCTGAATAACTTCCAGAAATCTGTATCTCACAGTAGAATAATCGTCTCCTCTTAACATTTTCATATTAGGATCTATTGAAATGCTAATTATCAGTTTACCATGATACGATTTTTCTACTAAAGTGAAGATGTGCCATGTCAATCATTACGTCATGCTACCTTCAAATTTAGATTCCTTGGTGCTCGTGTTCTATAACACACATATTTAAAAAAAAAATCTCTACTGGCATTGCGTAAAACTCGCTAAATTAATGCTTAATTAAAAATAACATTTTGCTTGAACCGGCTATTACTACGAAACAATGGCATGCCTGGTAATTAGTTATGGGACCTGTGAAAAAATTAACCAAAATATATATTAAAATGTTTCAACAAACACATGTCATGTTAATTGATCAGTCTTAAACAGTGGTTGATGTCACTGATCACTTGTATCAGGAGTGTGATATAGAAATGCCGCCAAGCATGACTATGGATTGATTAAATATCCTTCAGTCAAGTATGGTAAGCCTGGGAGGTCGCATTAACCCTCTGTGAAGTATACACGTACTTACTCGAGGGTACGTTAATATGCATATTTATTTATTTTGCTCGTGAAGACAAAACTCACACATATAAAGCTTTATTGTTTCGCTTTACTTTATCGGAATTCGAGTAAAAAATCTCTACGGTCGTGAGAATGAGACATTTTTTCTCACGAAACGAAAACGAAAAATATGACATTAACTTTCGAGAAGTTGAAACGTAAATGAAAAATAATTTCATTACAGCTTAAAATTAACGAACGTTTTGCGAATTTNTTCTACACATAATGGCAGATCTGTTGGAGTATCTTTAGTAGTTCAGACAATATAAGTGGAAAATTATAGACAATAACCCAAAGTCTTATCAAAAGCGTAACATTTACTTCGTGGCCAATTAAAGTGATTTTTAAAAAATATATAATTGTTTAAACGGTCTATATCCATTACCTAAAATAATCATGAAGAACAAACCACAGAAACCATAAAAACAAAACGTAATTTGGAAGACGAACTACAAACCCAGCACTTAATAAAACACGAAATATCAAGCAAGGCATGAAAAATGATAACAAGCATCCATGATAAACACAAATTAGAAAAATAATATTTCCAAGTCAGATTATAAGGAAACATAGCGAAAATAATTAAACACAACCAAAAAACCTAGATAATCGACACATTGTTAACTGGTACGGGCAAAAACCCAAATTCAGAAGACACAGCAGTACAGTAAAAAAAGAAAATACAGTAAAGATAATATCCACAATAAACTCAAAAGATGAAAATATTGAGTTGAGTTGAGTGAAATTTGGGCGGCTCTTAACAACGAGGTCTTGAGAGCTGATTAGGGTGAAATGAGGTGAGAATGGAGCAACCCAGGAATGCAAGGAAGGGGGAAGCGGTAGCTTCCCGAGAAAGNAAGGAAGGGGGAAGCGGTAGCTTCCCGAGAAAGCCCACCAACCCGTGGCATTGTACGGCCAGCGATTGAACCCAGTTCACCTTGGTGGGAGGCGAGCAGTCTAACCACGTAGCCACCGCGGCCCGCAAGATGAAAGAATTTTTTCCTTATTACTTTATATGCAAAACTATGAAAAATACATCTTAATATATAATAAAAATTACGGCAAGTATTATCATAAAAGTACGTCCGATTGTAAATATTTCACATGTTATGAATACTAGTAATTACATCCTCGGCAAAATTGATTTGTACGTATTGGACGGTATTAACTCTTTGAATCTAAGATAAATGCATCGTTTTAGGCGTTGTAACAACTAACGTTTTTGTTCGGAACTGTGCTGCTGTATGTCTGACCCTCTGCCCTATATCGGAACCAATAAAAATCCAGTTTATGCGTCATGTTACTGGAAGTAGCTATCTATGAGGCTGCGGAATATTATTCCAATAGCGAATCATATCTCTCAAACATGAGGAACGTTTCCTACTGGACGTTGTGTGCAGCATTGGATATTATAGTCACCTTCTCTGCAACGTCCCAGCTATAGGACACTATAAATGAAATGGTTAGGGATGATAGTTTATCACGGGATAAGTTGACTGTTTGCTAGGATTAAACGTACTGTACACATGTCCGATAGTTTTGTTTCCTTATTGGCTGTCATGCATGTGTGAAGTTACTACCCCGTTTNAAACGTACTGTACACATGTCCGATAGTTTTGTTTCCTTATTGGCTGTCATGCATGTGTGAAGTTACTACCCCGTTTCACTGGGCCAATGAGGATTCTGATACGATAAGACAGACCGTTCGTGATTGGTCTGCAAACAACTTAGTCGAGTCAAAACCTTTTTAGTTAAATCACGAAAGAATAAACTAGTTAGAGTGTTATAGAAAATATTTAGGCTAAAATTTTTCTCGCTATTTTCCATCATCTCTAGAAATGGTTATAAAGACGGTAGAAAGTAACCACCCCGTCNAAACGTACTGTACACATGTCCGATAGTTTTGTTTCCTTATTGGCTGTCATGCATGTGTGAAGTTACTACCCCGTTTTACTGGGCCAATGAGGATTCTGATACGATAAGACAGACCGTTCGTGATTGGTCTGCAAACAACTTAGTCGAGTCAAAACCTTTTTAGTTAAATCACGAAAGAATAAACTAGTTAGAGTGTTATAGAAAATATTTTGGCTAAAATTTTTCTCGCTATTTTCCATCATCTCTAGAAATGGTTATAAAGACGGTAGAAAGTAACCACCCCGTCNAGGCTAAAATTTTTCTCGCTATTTTCCATCATCTCTAGAAATGGTTATAAAGACGGTAGAAAGTAACCACCCCGTCGTACTTTGAGGGCCATCGTAATGCAAATTCGCCAATAGTGGCGTTTCCGATGCTCAAGATAGATCGGCCAGCTCGGGTCTGCTCCAGGGAAAGTCTCGTCGCGAAGTAAGCAAGCGCACAGAGGTGGAACATACTAGAGTGATGCGAGCTCCAGCAAAACGACGTCACTGGCCAACAACATGTCTGAACGCCGTTCGCCAATCACCGCCCGGTAACTGTACGCGCCGGACTTGAGCCCAGCCAACAGGTAGTGCTACCGATTCTTCGTGAAAAAAAAATCTATATGAGTACACGATAAACTTCAATACTGTAAGCACCCAACAACAGTTTGTCTATTGCCATTGGCTTGAGAAGGTGTTTTCATATTTGACCGGGCCACTCAGATTTCGGCAACATTCTCACGGCTCCTACGTGATTTTTGTGCAGACAGTTAACCCGTGTCAAAAAGTAATTAAGCCAATCAAGGTAGGTAAACGACCCTACAGTGTTATAAAATATAGCGTGTCTTGAAATATTTTCGCGAAATGTCACTGCCCCTACCACTAGGGTATTTGACGCAGCACGCAGAGGCCAGTGTAATACAAAGCTCGTACACAGGGGCACACACCCGTCAGTTAAAGAATCGCCGATGGCCACATGAACGTGGGCCGGGGGCCTTTCCTCCGGGAAATGTTTTGATTTTAAGGTTTAAAATCGTGATGATTACGTAAAACAAAATGTGCAAAAATATAACATTATAAGAAGGCCACATCTTGAACTGTTTCCTAAAATATGTATGGCAAATTCGATTGCTAATAACTAGCGCCGCCTGTTTTTAACGGAAATATTTACGCGGAGGTTCGAATTCAATATCCTACGTGTACACTTGCGGTTTTCATTTGGCTATTGGTCGCTTGTCTTTGTGCGAAGACAGTCTGTTACAGGGATGAGCCAATCGNACACTTGCGGTTTTCATTTGGCTATTGGTCGCTTGTCTTTGTGCGAAGACAGTCTGTTACAGGGATGAGCCAATCGTAATTAATTTGCTCCGTTACTGACTGTCCATGATTCGCGGGCGGACAGATAAGACGCGTAACAATTCAAGTGATTAATTACGAAAGTGGTTCTGAACTATAGTGCCTTGGCACCCTTTTTTCCCTGAAATATTTTCGTGAAAAACGGGCGCCCATACGAATAACTTATTCGTATAAAATTGTAAAGTGAAACGAATCAATTAATTAATACGATAACTTAAATTAATGTATATTTATTTTCTCCAGAATATCTCATACAGACCAGCTTGCTCTTAGGCATGCTGAAATTCCACAATAACAAATACATCTCAAAGACTATATTTTAATCCCTTAATGTAGACAATTTTTCATTTCAGATCTTGCAAAAAAGAAAATCCATTGTGTGAGTAGTACTTAAGTATTATTTTTAACTAGGGGCAGTGATATTTCAAGAAAATATTTCGAGACAAGATACAGTCCAAAGCACTGTAGGGTCGTCCAGCTTCTTTGATTGGCTAAAAAATGTTCTGGCCCGTGTTAACCGTTTGCGCACGAATCACGAAGGTTCAGTGTCGGAGTTACTTAGTCCTGAGTGGCTTGGTCAAAGACGGACACGGCACCAGCAGCCAATGGAGGTATAACAACCGCTGAGGTGTGTATATAGTATTGAAGTCTACTGTGTGCTCCGATTTTTACGCGCAAAGTCAGTGGCCCTACTTATAACAGCTTACGGTTTGGAACCCATGGACGGGATTTCAGTAGATCCATGGTACAAGAAGTAACCAATTATACAATAAGTAGTGTATAATAGGGCATTCGAACACAGGTTCAATGGTGCGGAGCTGCGGAGACAAAGATGACCGCCGTCGGAATGCAAGAGCATGAAAAAAAATTAAGCAGAATGCAAGAGCATGAAAAAGTCATGAAAAAGTGTCATGGCAACCAGTTGGCGGCCATGTTGGCGGCCATGTTGGCAGCCATGTTGGCAGCCAGTGTCCGCCATTTTGCTAGCCAGTAAAAAAATTATAATTTATTTCTGTACCGTGTGCGAGGGTTTCCTCCGAGTCTTCCATGACCGCCGCCGCCATTTTGCCAGCCAGTAAAAAAGTTATGTAAAAGTTATGTAAAAAAATTTCCCCTGCGCCAGGGTGGGGTGGCTAGCCAGTGTGTGTCATGGCCGCCGCCAGTGTGCAATGGCCGCCATTTTGCCAGCCAGTAAATAAGTTATGTAAAAAGTTATGTAAAAGTTATGTAAAAAAAATTCCCCTGCGCCGGGGTGGGGTGGCTAGCCAGTGTGTGTCATGGCCGCCGCCAGTGTGCAATGGCCGCCATTTTGCCAGCCAGTAAAAAAGTTATGTAAAAAGTTATGTAAAGCAATTTTTTTATACAGTAAAAAAAGTTATGTAAAAAGTTACGTCATTTTTTTTCGTATGTTGCAGTGTAGCTTGCACGAGGGCGCGCCCAGCCTCACCCCTCGTGCAGCGATGCGAAACTCCCCTCGTGCAGCGAGGCGGAACTCCCCTACCGAGCTGGCTACAGGAGGGTTGAACACTCGCCACCCCAGTCTTCTCACACACACTTGTCAGGATTTTTTTTAATCAGACATAATAACAATAAAGTATTAAGAAGTAAGTTTCCCCCACCATAAGGTCTATATTTTCTTAGGCGGTAAAAACACTTTGTTTTTAATCAGGCGTAATAAGATGTGTTCATATAGTGTATTCAGGAGGAGGCAGTGTTTAACTTGTAAGAAGTAATCATGGGTTTTATAACTTCATTTCGTTTGTATTCATGAGGGATGGTTGGGGTTTAACTTGCAAGTGTTCAGATTTGTAAGTATTCATGTGATGGTGTCAGTTTTATAACTTGTAAGTGTTCAGATTTGTAAGTATTCATGGGAGGGTGTAAGTTTTATGACTTGTAATAATTTCACTTACCAGCAACGTCCTCCCGCTTACCAATCTGCATGGAATAACCATGCAGACGGACCCCGGACTTGGAACCGGCAGTACTCTATTCCTACAACACTATCAATACATATAAATAAATATATATTGGTAACGTTATAGATATAGCGAACAGGTGGGTTGCGGAGCGACAAGAGGGAAAACAATGAAGCGAGTGCTTCAACAACTGGGAAACGGGAAAAAATATATGCGTGCTAGGATACTGCAGTACGACATTAACGAGACGGGTGTGTGACGTCAAAACAGCAAGTACAATGGTGGGAAACAATCATGTGGATTCTACATAAAGTGGCTAACAGAAAACGCACAGTTGTTTTGCTTGCAGACTCTAACTAATTGAAACAGTAGCGACAAGAAAACAAATCTAAGATATACAGGTAAACAATTTATTTTTAGCTTGCAGACTTTAACCAATTGAAATAGTAGCGATGATGAGATAAGCTGAAAACAATTTCTTTTTTTTGCTCTAACTAATTGAAACAGTAGCGATGACGACAAAACAATTTTTTAAGATACAAAAAAAACATGTACAGGGCGTGCTGGTAACATGCATGACAAGACTTTTTGCATGCTACCACCCAGTATACCTGACAAGTCGAAGATTGCAACGCTTGCATGAGCTATAGTACACTGAATCAGACTGCGCGGACCAATGTTTGTATACCTGACAAGCCCTCCAGGCCTGCATGTGCTCCGGTATACTGCAGGAATAAAAACCGATAATCTACCTGACAATGTTAGGAACTTGCCTCTTGAACGAGCTACAGTAGACTATCAGCCAGCATACCTGGCAAGCCTGCAACACACTTGCATGTGCTACAGCATGCTTATCGAGAAATATGACTACCAAAACCCTCGGCCATGCACCTGACAGGCGGAATACGAATACGTCTGTATGTGCTACAGTACATGCCGGGAGAATAAGCACTCTCTCTGCCAACACAGAGCTGTTTTTCGTATTAGGCCTGATAGCCATAGGGGACGGTATGTATGCCATCATCCAGGACTTTCCGCTTATCGTCCATCCACGAAAGAGCCAGTTTGGAGGATTGCTCTGTATATACTGTGTGATGGTACGACCTAATACCCGCGACCTGTACTCTCATGTTGCGCTGGGCCGAAAGAATGCGCCGATAATCGTCGAACGTTATCGTATTGTCAACTACGCACCCTTGTATCCCCTTCGCGCGCTTCACTACCGTATTCAGGCATCGGTATGCATACAGTTTCGCCCTTAACCCTACAAACTCAACCATTTCGCCACCCGCACATTCATCCTTGAACTTCCCAATCACCTTAGAATTGGTAGGTGAGTAACAAAGATGAGTGGGCGGGTAGGCGCTGGTGTCGAACTGCGACATGAGCGTAGGTTTAAGGGCGAGTTCACAGTAGAAGTCAGGACTGGCAATCTCCATTAAAAAGCTATCTGTATCCATGTAAAGGAGGTTTACCCTGTCCCCATAACGTGCTCGCATTACATCGTAGTAAAACTTGTAAATAAGTGTCTTTGATAGGTCGAGTACGGCAAACCCAGCGTATATGGGCTGGTCAAACACAATGCTCTCTTGGCATAATTTGACTAGACTCAATTACTCATCGTAAATAGTCCTACATTTAAACGCAGGTTTTGCGATGAGCTTCTTCGCCCGAACTTCCCTACACACGAGTTCCATACGCTGTCGTTTGCGCTTATTTTCCATAAGTTTACCGTACGTTGCGTTATTCATTAACTTGTAAAAGTCCTTCTCGAAAGCGTTCGTGGCTGCCTGATGTTTCTCTGTGTTGAGATCAATATAGGGCTTAAGCCACGGCTTCTGCAGGAATTGAAGGACTCGGTGAACAGCCTTCAGCCGTAACCCATGACCAAATGCTTGCTTCAAAGTAACGTAATGCACGATATAGTGAAGTTTGCTCTCCAGTGTCGTCATGAGTTTCGTTTGTTTGGACCCCGGGGGACACTCGTTCACTGGCAAGAATGGGAGGTCCATATGCGCTTCGTGAAGAGCGCAAGGGTATTCTACGTCTACCTCCAGTATATAGCCGACATATCCATCGTCCGGCATGCTCATCACATCGATGCTCGTGGCGGTCCATTCAAAACCTGCATATGGTAATGGTAAGGACATTGCCCAACTGTAGAGATTATTAGCATCTACATACTGCAGGTAGGTAGATGGTTTGTCGGCATCATATCTGTCTGGTATATGCCTGTTATTGGCAACTGCGTGCCGCTTAACACATTGAGCCACCCCTCCCCGGATGTCAGCCTCAATAAACAGGTGCATGTCATAGTCGCAGAGCAAATCTAATTCCACCTGTGTATTGCGCAACATTGCGTNTTCGTATTAGGCCTGATAGCCATAGGGGGCAGTATGTATGCCATCATCCAGGACTTTCCGCTTATCGTCCATCCACCAAAGAGCCTGTTTGGAGGATTGCTCTGTATATACTGTGTGATGGTACGACCTAATACCTGCGACCTGTACTCTCATGTTGCGCT